>LUKR01002255.1:0-10100 GCA_019395275.1 Puccinia brachypodii
CAACAACAACCCCATCTTTCTTGGCTTGATTCCTTCTACTTCGGACTTTGTCTCTGTTAAACTTAAATCTCCCACTCTTTTTCCAGCTCCTCAACTTGTAAAGTATTGGGATCAAAAGGCTTCTCCTGAGGCTTTGCCATGGAAAGCCAGGTATGCTGACTGTTTCCTTAAACTTTTATATATATTTTTGTTTGGAAAACACCCAAATGTAGGTGTTGAATTGGAAAAACAACACCTACCAACCGTCCGTCAATGGTTGTTGGGTGCTGTTTGCCAATTCTGGGATGTTGTTTTTCCAAACCCCTATATGTATCACTGCCAGCATAATTGACTGGGCTGATATCATCCCAGTTAAACTGAGATAGACTAAACCAATGTAACCTTGGTTAATCTCACCCAATTAAATACAAATCTAAGGTACCCCCTTTGAATTCTATTTCATTGGTTAATTTTATCCAATTTTAAATTGGTTGAGTTAATCCTAGTTCAACTGGGAAGATCTCAGCCCATCCAATTATTCTGGAAGTGTTAATTGATTAGCTGGGTTGAGCATTGAGGTCATCCCAGTTTAGCTGGGCTGACTTCAACCCAGGAAAATATGCTGTCCACTGTGAGTTGCCTTGTTTTACTGTACAAGTCTCTCCACTTGATTTATTTGTCTTAGGCTTCTGTGCATTTGCTTTTTCTTGGGTATGAAATCACTCAAGCTTCTCTCATTGCTGTTCTCTAGTCTTTTAGTTATCCTTGTCTTACCAATGTCTCGAAACTGTCAATTTAAAACTTTTCTGTGCACATTCTGCTGTACTAGACCCATACTGTTGCCCAGCCTGATTCAGTGGCAGTGAGAGGTTTCATTTTTTAAGTTTTCAGATTCTTTTATTAGACACTTCAAATTTCCACAAAACAAATCCAAACTTCTTTAGCAACATCTTTTTTTTAAATTCCATGGTAGATTTTTCTGATAACCGCATATTCCAGCCCAGCAACTTTATTTGCTGACTCCCTTGGGTGCAAATTAATTTCTGATTAATTTTTCCAGAGGAGTATTTTACCTAGATCTTTTTGAACAAATCTGGTTTCAAAAAAAATTGTAGGTGTGAGTTGCTATCTTTTTAAGTTAAACCCCTGTACTTTTGGGCAGGGTTGATATGTTGTTTGTGTTCAAACTAACATTGTTTTTCCATCTGGATGTATCAAGGTGGTATTGCCAAGATCTCCAATTCACAATGTTACCAAACATACCCTGAAATTGGGCAGGTTGGCTCTTGTTGGGTTACATTGCTAATTGGAGATCTTGGCAATACCATCTTGACAAAACTAGAAGGGAAAAAAATTGGACCCAACGCACTAGAAATTTTTTGGAGGATTTAACTGAAAAAGATACTAACTCACACCTACAGTTTTCTTTTGGGACAATATTTGTTCAAAAAAAGACCTAAGTAGAAGACTCCTACAGATACCTAAATCAGAAATGAAGATGAGCTCAAGGGAATTGAAAAATGAAGTTTCTGGGCAGGAATTTGGGGTTATCAGAAAAATCTACCATGGAATTTAAAAAAAAGATGTTGCTAAATAAGTTTAAAGTTTTTTTTTGTGGTAATTTGAAACGTTTGATAGAAGAATCTAAAAAGTTTAAAAAAAGGCTCTCCCTACCACTGAAGCAGGCTGGAAAACAGTGTGGGGCTGGTGTGGCATAATGTGCTTAAGAAAAAGTTTAAATTGAGAGCTTCAAGACATTGTTAAGACAAGGATAACTAGAATACTGGAGAACAGAAAAAAGGGAAAGAAGCTCAAGGGTTTTTATACTCAAGACAAAGAAAATACACACAAGCCTCAAACAAGGAACTCAAGCAGAGAGCTTCTTTGAGGCCCCTCCTGTCTCATGGGCCTCATGAGGGCCCACCCAATTATTCAAGCTTAGATAGGACTTAGTCCTGACAGCTCCCCACCTCACCTAGTTGGTAGCAACTGTTATCCACCGGTTAGGTGAGTCATCCTTCTCCTTCTCACTCTGGGGCTCTCACATTCTCATTCTCACAATCTATCTAACCTTTCACACTCTGTGATGAACCTTTGATTTTATTGCTAGAACTGAAACCAAGACTGATAATAAAACAGATAAAAGATTAGAACACAATGATAAGAAAACATAAAATAGAATTTTAATAAGATGACAGAAGATACAAGAAATAGAGTTACCAGTAGTGTTGATGATATTAGACAAAATCAAATAATAAGGTCTTATGTATATAGAAGAAGTAATTTTGTTAAGGAACTATTCTTTAAAATGTATCAGTACTTGTTGAGAGAAATAAGATTGATGAAAAGTAAGTATTTTTTATTGCTTTTATCACCAAATTGAGAATCAGTCTTTGACCGGTTGATTGAGAGGGAGCTTGATGTGTGAGTACAATCAAGCATGAGTTGATGTATTTATAGAGATGTTGACGGTATTGGTTGCCTGTGGAAGGGGACCAGTAGTTTTCAAGTGTTGATGCAAGGAGATTCTTTGGAATCTTTACAAAGGGGAAAAGTATGGAAGGGGTTGTTGCATGCTGAGTCAAGGAGAATCAAAGTTGACAAATCTATTTAAGTCCTTGTCAAATTTGAAATGTGTGCCTATGATCAATTTGCAATCAGTGTGTTCATGCCATTGGTCTGTGCATCAGAGTCTGCGGAATCAAAGTCTGCTTTCCAACACTCTGTTTGATTGTACTTGAAAGTGACTGTTAGCTACCAACTAGCACTACCAGAATAATTGACTGAGCTGAGATTATCCCAGTTAAACTGGGATGCAGGAAACCAATTTAAACTTGGTTGATCTCAACCAATTAAATCCAAATCCAATGTACCCCCCTTTGAATTGTATTTCATTGGGCAATATCAACCAAGTTTAAATTGGTTGGGTGCATCCCAGTTTAACTGGGATGATCTCAGCCCAGACAATTATGCTGGCAGTGTATAGATCATTGAAATACATACTCTGGTACTAGAATTGCTTGATCTTGATAGTTCTCTAGTGCCCCACTCAACAGACAGTGAAGGGCTTTATGGAGTAATTACAGCAACATACAGTACAACAAGGCAAGTCGGGATGGATACAGGAACCCTGGGTCACTGGTAGGGCACCTGAGGTCTCTACTACACCCTAACCTATGCATAATAGTATGCCTATACCACCCCCTCCATGCCAAACCTTCCAAGCTCTGGAATCACCAGGAGTCCTGAAATGTCTGGCCTCCAGGCAACCGCTTTTTCACCAAAGTCCACCCAACCATCAACACCCCTCCCGGGTCATATAACCCAAGATCACTCCCCCCCATTTACATATTACACATCACATCACTACACAACACCCCCATTTTACATACGTAGTTGCCAATATCATGTCACACTGCTGAGCCAAATCACACACTCAACTGGTACACCTGTCACATGCATACCTCTGTCAGGACAAGTAGAATAAAGATACACTTAAATTTTGTTGAAAAGCTAATTAAATATTTTGATCAATTTGTACATAGCACAAATTTTCCCTTTGCACAAAATTTCAAATAAACTGTGTTCTTGCAGAAAAAAAAATGATAGTGTTGTGTCTGGTAGAATTTGTTTTAGGAAATCTATGGAAGAAGAAAAAAAAACATCACAATGTACTGGTAATTTCAAAAAAGGGTTGAAATTGCTTAAAATAGCCTTGAAGATGACAAATTTAAGATGCACAACAAATTTTTGACAAAGGTTTGGTGGTATATTACTTTAAAAAAAGTCATTCCCAAGAGTGAAGATAGAGAAGATAGGATAATTATTACAAAGCCAAAAATGAAAGGGCCAGACAAACAAAATTGTTTTGTGTGTGGCAGCTTTGTAAAGATTACAAGCAAAAAACTGAGGATTTTAAAAAGAAAATTGGAACAATAAATGTGATGTTTTTTTTGGGGAAGGCTAAATGCACGCCAAATAATTGGTGTGCACCTCCCAGTTATCATCCAGATTCCTGTATGTCTGCTGCTGGCAATTGGATTGGTAGTAGCAATCAACATCTCCAACCACCAGTTTATTCTGATAAACCGTCCAATCTAACTGACTTGTTTTGGTTTAGCTGTCCCCTAGAAACTCAACCAGCCCACTGGTGGTCTTCCACTTCTTCCCCAAGTTGCATATGGAATCAACCCCTATGCTATCCTCGAATTGTGTAGGAAGATATATGGGAACATATTTACTTTCATCATCTTGACACTGCTAGCATGGATGAATTTACCCTGGGGTATATTGATCAGTTTATATGGTGAATTTTTTGGGTTTTTTCTTTTGATCAACCAAAAAAACTGATCATTATACCCTGGGGTAAATTCATCAATGCTGGAAGTGTGAATAAAAAAGTTACAGTCCCTCTCAGTCTTCAAGGAAACACTTTGGTCCTCAATGGGAAACTTGTTCAAGTTAATGCTCAAGAATCTGATACCTGACTCAATACAATTCACAAAAAATACCATCTTCAAGTCAATTAGATAGAAAACTAATTTTCTTTTCCTTTTTCTTTTAGCCACTCCGGTGTTCAGAACTGATGTGGTTTATGATGTGCCCAAAACAATCTTAATGCAAAAAAAAAAATCATCAAATCTGATTTGACTAGCAGATACGTATTGGTGATTTTGGATCAGAAAATCGGCTATCTAGAAGATCATTTATTCCAGAGTAAGTAATATTCAGTAACTCAATTTCCAAGAGATACATAAAAGCTGACTCCCCTAACCAAATTTATGCAAAGGCTCTGACGTGCATGGCTGCGCACACCAGGAATGTTGGTGTGCAAAGCCGTGCACGCCAACTGAGCAGAAAAGCACTTGGTGTGCATTTAGCCACTCTTGGCATGCATATATCTGGCTGCTTTTTTAGAAGAATTTGGGAAATACTACAAAATTTGCAAGACAAGCTTCAAACAATGATTTTTTTTCCTTTCTCATGGCAAAAAAATATAACACACTACGAGTAACAGTGTGGAAAAAGAGTACATGTTAACAACAATGTTTGTATGTAAGTTGCAGAGCATGTGTGTGAGTTGGAGTGGTGTCTGTTGTTGTGTTTTGAAAGTTCACCGGTTCTGTGTACCAGTTGTGGGTGTGAAATGTAGCTGTACGGGTTTGAGAAGTGTTATTGACACCCATGTAAAATGGGTTGATGAGTAGTATTGTCTTTTCCACAAATCTTGGACAAAATCCAACATTTTTGTTTTGTTGTATGGACCTATCATGTTCCAAAAATTAACCTGAACTCAGTTTTTGCTTAAAGTTATCCTGGCACTTTCCCACCATTCTCTCCCCTGTCCCATACCCTTCCTCAGGATCCGGCAGTCCAGCAACTACCCTTCCATGAGGGGCCAAGGGCAGCAAGGCAGACCAGGGCGTGTGAGGCAGTAGTTTCACATCAACTTTGGATGCTGGTTCCAAATATGAGCTCGGTTTTTTACAAGGTCTTTACCAGAAAAACTTGAGCGGGATCACTGCCTAAAGGATAAAATTGGCCTTGGGTCAAATCACAAAACTGCCAAACAAAAAACCCGGAAGATGAGGTTTTAGCTTGTTTTACAGCACAGTTTTATGGAATCAAACCAAAAAAAAGGGATTCTGTCTCAGCATGGTAATTGGGCTGGTTTAGGCTGCCTGTGGGAAAGTCCGGCTTAACCCGCTTTGTTTGTGGACAGGCTGGGCCGGGCAGAATTCTCTAATTTTGGTGTCCTGCCTAAACCCGTGTCTGGGAGCCGGCGTCTCTTTAGTGACGTACAGGCACAAGAAAAAGGGGAGAGATGTGTTATTTTTATTACAAATAATAACTCAGAGATAATACAAAGAAAGATAGAGAAATAAAATGAAGAGAAATAGAGAGAGATAATAAAAACGATTTATTCTTATTATTATTGAAGATCCTCTTTTAAATCTCAGACCAATATGTTAAAGATTGCTGGTAAGCTGCTTAGAATGCTAGCCTCTCCTTTTAAAAAAAAACTGAAGGAGGTCTGGTACAAGTAATTGTCCAGCCACAGTTCTTAGAGGTCAAAGGAAACTGATCAGGTTCTTTACTGGGAAACCTAAGGGGTTTTCTAGTTAAACCACAAAACTATAATAAATGATGAGAGGAATCTTTTCTTTATATTTCTTCTGATTTGATTTGATTTTTATTTATTCTTTTATTCTTTTATAGTTTTTAGAGAGAATTATGGAAGAGAGGAAAAAGAACTGAGAAAAAACACGGTAAATAATAAATGAAATGAGGTGACTTACTTAAGGAATTGATGACACTGATAGTGGGATCAATTCTAGAAGGTAAGGGACCTTTTAATTTCTTTTATATTTTCCTACAGAGTTCCTTAAATACATGCATATTGTTTTTTTGTGGTTCTGGTTGATTTTTGTCTGGGGGAGAAAGGGGGCCGTGGGGCTTTGAGAGAGCCAGGTATATCTGGGAGTCTGTCTAAAAGCTCCTTTCTTTCTTTTTCACACACGTCTATCCTCCTTCAATACAATCTCAAAGGGGATCTACAGACACACGGGAGCTTTGCTCCAGGGGGGCAGCTGCGGGCCGCAGTGAGGCGCGCGAGTCAACGGGTTCAAGTTGGTCCGGCGCGCGCGGGGCAAGGATATCACAATTGGAGGTAATGCTATAGATTTACACTAGAATTATTACTTCTAGGGAGTTTCACAAAAAATGAAATAGAGAGACTCATATTGAAATTACATGAATAATCTGATTATTTTTAAAATAAATATTTACATTGTAATAGCAGGCTTTTGTTCAGCTGATCTGACTCTAAGGCTGACAGTGTCCGTGATCAGACAGACACAGGTTGTCCAGCAGAACCCGGCTGGGGTAATTGGGAAGCCTGTTGAGAGCCTGCAGGTTTTTTTTCTTTCTGTTTTTGGGTCAGGGGTCAAAAGGCTGCATAGACCAAGGGAAGACTACATATTTTTCATTTGTAGGTCTTTTGTTGCTGTGAAAGTTAATACATATTGATATGACAGTTTATTTACACATGTATGTCCATGCACATGTGAGGAGTGATTCAGAAAGAATATGAAGAAAATTTATTAATTGCAAAGCCAGTCTTGAGTGCATACAAGAGCCTCAATGGTGTCTTTGTTCAGGCGGCTTTGGTAGTCATCCAGGACCCAACCTCCTGTGGAGAAGGCAGATTCAGATGCCACCAATGTTGCAGGGGTCATCAGGTTTATCTTAGCCAGCTTGTAAAGTTCTGGAAAACAACTCTTGTTCATCTTCCACCAACCAAGTATGTCAAAGGATTTGTCAGGGGTGATAGCAATGTTTTGTTCCTCCAGATATATATCAAGATTGGCACCTGGCGCATTAGTTGGAGTACTATGCACTATACCACTCATGTACTGGAGGAACCAAGCAGTATCTTTTTCAATTTTTGAACCTATGGCATTGTTGGATGTGGCTGGCAACTTGGCAGGAGAGGTTGTAGGAATGTATATGTCCCAGAGGTCCAAAATAGCTGTTTGCACCTGATCCAAGAACACCTCTGCTTCTTCAGTTTCATGGGTTTCCTCCAGGCTGAATTTGAGATAGCCAAACTTGTAGCAAGGATCAAAGATAAGCCCTATTGCCGAGATGTGCTGCATTGATTGCCAGTACTTTTGGAATTAATCTTTCATGGGTGCAATTATGTCCAAAAGCTGGCACTGCCAGCATAATTGGATGGGCTGAGATCATCCCAGTTAACCTGGGATGCAGTAAACCAATTTAAACTTGGTTTATCTTGACCAATTGAATACAAATCCAATGTACCCCCCTTTGAATTCTATTTCATTGGTCAATGTCAACCAAGGCTAAATTGGTTGGGTGTATCCCAGTTTAACTAGGATGATCTCAGCCCAGCCAACTATGCTGGCAGTGTGGGTATTGTTGAGTTTGGGTGCTTTGTCAAGTTGCTTTTTGATTTTTTTTTCATTGCACAATATGTATGGTTGACAGTTGTGTACTCAGTGCCACTTAGTTCCTTAGTTTCTAGAAAATGTACATTATTGAACAATGTGGTCTCAGCAAGCCAGTCAAGTTATGATGAGTCAAAGTGAGAGATCACAACTGTTACTGACCTTTGAAGAATAGTTCTAGGAAATCTTTCATGACAGCCAACTCATCCCATTCATGGGCAGAAGGGCATTCCTCAAATATCTCATTTTCAAGCTCAAGCTGTTGGAAAGAAAGCTTGAGAGGCACAGAAGACTTGATCATAAGGTATGTAGCATTCCAGCAAGTCGGGATATCTTTTGACAGGTGTTTTTTTTGGATCATGATTTGCTTTCCCCATTGCCCAATCAAAGGATTCCATCCTGGCCAACAAGCCATAGATGTATTTGACAGAATTGCAGAGTCACTCAATTGGACCGTCAAGCCTCTTTAGACCGTCCTTTAAAACTAAATTTATAACATGAGCCGCGCATCAAATGTGAAAGTAGATTGAGATTGACTGATGGCCTGGAGTTTGAGATCAATTGTTTATGAAGCACTGGATTCGTGATATTGCTAGGTTGTTGAAACTGGCATTTTCAAGAGTAACAAAGGCCATTTTTTTCAGAGCTTTCCATTCAATCAAGATCTGGCTGATGCAATTGGCAATGGCTTGTCCAGTGTGGGGTGACAGGAGGGGCCAGAAGCTCAGAATTGTCTTCTTCAATTCCCAGTTGTTGTTGATGTAATGTGATGTCACAACCATATAACCAGTGAGGTTGCACGGGGTCCACAAGTCATTTTGTAACACTATCTTATCAACATTTTCTATCTTGATCATCTCAGCCTTCTTGAGTTTTTGGAGAAGATTCACCCAATCATTCCTTGCGTCCAGGTATCAAAAATTTAGGCTGAGCTACTTGCATGAAGTCAATGAAGCCCTTGTGCTCCACCATGCTGGAGGGGTATTTGTGTTTGATAATCATTGTGACCAGTGCTTCACAGGTTGCATCTTGATAAAATATCCACACAGCATTTGAGCAACCAGAAAATGATAGCAAGGTTTGTTTTTGGGAGGTGACCCCGCAATGCTCATTGAAGCATTTTCCTGTGTGCCTTCCAAGGTGGTTGGTCCCAGACGCAGATGTTGCAGAGAGCTGAGTCTTGCATTAATTACAAAGCACCCTAACTACATCATCTGCTGCCAGTAGGGAATAAAGAAAATAGATGATCAAGAATTGGACAAAATACAAGGAATATTTGAGGCGGCTGACCATTTACAACCCTTTCAAAATGATCCCATACTTTGCTGGTCAGTTTAAGCTTCTTTACTTGATTACCATCAACCTGTGCAGTTGCATCTGAGGAGTCAGCAGCTGGTCCAGAGTTGTTGTTGTTGGAGGGACTGCTACTGGATAGAGACAAGATTTCTTGAACTTCAATGCTGGTTTCAAGGTCTTGAGAGCTTTTTATGATTAAAAAGATGGGAATCACGGTGTTGAAAGTTAAAATATGACTTGTAAATGGCTCAAAAGGGCTTACTACGTTGGATAAAAAGTGCGGATCAGCAGACAGAGCTCAAACCTGGCAAAGAATGCACTTCTTTTAAAGTTTTCACAAGAAATATTAGAAAACTTTCATCTACTATCTATTCTCCAACATTGCCAGAAATTCATCTACTATCTAGGCCCCAACATCACCAGAGAATCAGAAACATTGGGAGGTGACGTGTAGAATCCATTTGTTAACCAATGTTGATCTTGAGGTGGCCAGAACTGTGGACTGTCCCAAGATCTCTGGGAACCTTGTTGAGGATTTTAGTCCCACCTCAGAGACCCGCCTGACCTGTTTGGATTTCCAAAGCCCGCAGGCGCCCAATGGGCAGCCTGAAACAGCCCGCACTGGGCTAAAATAAAAAAAAACCTTCAAATTGGTGTCCATGTCCGGCCCAAACCCGTTTGGGTTTGGGCAGCCTGTTGGACACCCGGCCCAATTTTCATACTGAATTTTGTCCACCATAGAGATTGTTCCGCATTACTCCTTGCTAGGTACCTAGCACCGCCCTGCGGGTACTGCTTGCACCCGCCAGGCGGTGCCAGGTGCCGGTTTTTGGCAAAAAAAGCGGCGGTACCCGG
>LUKR01002257.1:0-10096 GCA_019395275.1 Puccinia brachypodii
AAAGCTTATATTCCCATAGAAATACATCGCGTTATTTTGCTCTGTGATTAGAATTCTGCTTGTTTCTAAAATGCCACCACCATCTTTTGTTACTATTATTTTGGTCTTCCCAGGTGCTTGACTCAATTGAGTGTGCGTCTTATCTCGTGATAGAATACTTCCTTTTGATACCGGCGTGCACGCACTTTCAGTTCATGCTTTTGTCTCTTTATTTGCTCCTGATTTGCTTTCATCTTCTCAATAAGCCTACTCGCTCTGTCATCATCATTATCATAAAAGTGGTTGGAGTCAGCTTGGGAATTGTCTTCGGGGTGGGTCTCTTTCTCAGCGGGAAATCGCCAGGAATTGACCTGAGCAAGGGCATGTGGTGAACAAGCACTCAGTTGGGGATTGGAACCCACAAATAGAAGAAAGTGTTTACAAGAAATGACGCGTACTTGTTGAAGATTCCGCCCGTCGGCGTCCCACACGCAAAGCATTTTGGCGTCTTCGCGAACCGCTTGATCGCGCAACCGGAGCAGAAGTAATGCTGACATTTGGTCACGATTGGATCGGTGAATGGTTGACGACAGATCAAGCTAAGATGAGTAGACATAACGAGAGATGGATTGTCAGATGATTCAGTCATCTTGATGTATCTTTGTTTTTGTTCTGGGACGGGGAACGCGAGGAAGTAAGACTTACCGTGCAAACGGCACTTCTTCTTCTTCTGACTCCTGCGCACCAGCCTTATTATTCACCGAGTTGAATACATCATCCAGTTGCCAGCCGTGCATGTAATCATCCCGATCGTGTAAGAACTAAATGCATAGATCATTGATTGAGTGCACCGGGAAAGATACGTCAGCATGGGTTGAGTGATCGATTTTTCAAGGACGAGAACGAGAGATTCACGAAACTTTACAAGTATCCCCGAATCCACAGTATCCGGTCTCTTTATAATCTCTACAGACGTCGGGCTGGTAGTCGACGACGGTGATAGTTTTGATATTGTTCGGGCCGCCCTTGATAGGGCCATACTTCTGGGAACCCCCTCTCACCATCTCTCACCATCCCTGTGAGGTATTACTACGCCGGTGGAATTTGGCATCTTGTGTGAGATCCCAGGGATGGGGGAGAGGAGATGAGGGCAAAAGATCACTGTTGAATAGTCTGGCAATTGAGGCCAGGTAGACTATCCAATAGTGGAAAATCTGGTTACATGCACTCCCTCTCAAAGTGTAATCATGTTTAGTGATTGCTATCCTTGAGGTCTCAGTGCTTTACATATGTTGACCTGCACAATGGCAAAGGCTGAGTTAAGTTCAAGGTGGGACATGACAGGCTTTTTCAACATAACTGTAACATGACATACTTTGGTTTTTCCACCAAAAACCTCACTTCCAATACAGATACATCGAAAAGCATTCAATCTCTCTTGGGTATCCCCAACTTTGCACACACTCCTTCAGAACAAAGACACATCGCCTGGGGAGCAGGCGATGTTACATCGCCCGGATTGCGTCTCCGGGGCACGGGCGACATGGCGTCGCCTAAGCACCCGATTTAGCGTCGGCTGAGGGCGATGGAAGATCGCCTTCCCTTGAGTCGGCCGTAGGATGCGACCTTCAATCGTCCTGGTGGCCGATTTCAGGTCGCGCGGGGGCGAGGTAACCACGCCCAAGGGCGAGTTCCAATCGGCCGCAGGCGATTTGCTTTCGCCTGGCATTGCATCACATTCCACATGTGATGGTGTGAATGCGAGGTTTCCTCGCATTCATGACATACAATGCATTAATTTTTGTAGTGTAGATAATGAGAGCAGAAGTTGTTTGGATAATGTATATATTGTGCTCATACTATGAATCAGAACACCCTGGCCTTCGTCGCGAAGCCACCCTCCGATGGCCGGAGGTTGGGGTTTGGTTCAGTTAGCAGAACACCCCCTCTTTTGAACTACATACAAGCACTACTCATGGCGGCGCAACATAGCAAAAAATCAAGACAACCCTTTCTAAATATGGAACCAAAAGATAATTGGTTGCCTCCGAGGTGCCCTGGCTGTAACTGAAGGCCCTAGTACAACAGCGATTTAAGAGGAGCCTGGAAAGCCTTCATAAATTTGTGCCATTTGGCCAAGTCTTGTGATTTTTGGTTCGTGGGCTCAGCTGGTGTGATCCAAAATACATAGCATGTCATTTTTTACCTGCCTAGCCACTCTCCTGGAAATTTGGCGATGATGACTTTTCAATATTTTTTGGCAATGAGCTCCCCTATTGATAGTATTAATGTAGCGTTCTTGCACACTTTGAAATCACCATAGGCTGCCTTTCCCAATGTAGCAGTGGAAAATAAGCATGATTATTTTCTGTAGATCTGATCAGGGATTGCTTGATGGATGTCAGGTAGGAGGTTGTGAGGAGTGAAAGTGAGTTTTGCTGGGAGGCCATGCATGATGGCCACTTGAGCCAGATGGGAAGGGCAAGTCATATTTCTCCTCAGGAGCTATGGGTTGAGAAATTGATAAAAATTCTTCCAAGTCAATGCTTGAGTTGCATGGTCATCCAAATCTAATTCAAAGGTCCTCGACAGCCTTCTAACAGGATTGGGGGTTAACATGCTATTGACACTGGTCACCAAGGTTACAAAAAGACCTAGGGATAGTCTGCATGTGCTCCATTTCATGGTTCCCAGGAAAACCCAGCTCTCTGCTTGATGTTTCTATCTTATCAGATCAACAGGTAGCTCGAGTGATTCCAATGATGAAATGATTGGGGAGGTCACTTTGCAAGTAGCACAAGAAGTGAGCAAGTCAAGATGGACTGAATATCTTCAATGTCAGTTATCCTGTCGAAGCTACTCCAATTGAATGCGAGATTGGATTTATTTTATCAGGGGAACCAGAGCACCTCTTGAAAACTTTTGATCAGGATACATCCGGAAGGGTTGATCTGAAATTAAGGCGACCCGGAAGTCCAAGTCATCTCACTGACAGTACGAACGTAGCTAATATATGTTAGTTGTTGATAAAAAAAACCCTTATTCAATAACATGTCTTCAACCGATTCACCGAGAATGGTCAGGGCCTTATATCCGATTTTCGGACCGAGAGCTCATGCAGATCGAGTGATATGTTATGACTTGCTGGTCACAAGCTAATATTCTCCTTCTTGGGCAAAACCATTCAGAATGTTGATACGGATATCAATCTGACAGTATGTAGACGGGAGCCATAGGAACCGGCGCTGTCTGAACGGAGCCATTGCTAGTTCCCTGTACTGAAGACTGCTCGGTTCCGTAATTCGAGATTCAAGAACACATGAGCAGTCCATCAACGTAGTCAACGGTCTTGGCAGCCAACGGAGCACAGGTTTTTCGTGAGCGTGACCCCCTTGTTCTGCTAAATGACAGATGGCCCAAGTTGGACCCCCCTCGAGGATTCCCTTGGCCCCCCTGGCGCCCTCAGCCCCCCTTTGAAAGCTTAAGTTTCTCCACTCGATCCTGTTGACCATCGGAAACCAACAAGAACGAAAAAATGGCAGCAACAGCAACAGCAACACTACAGCAGACCATCAGCAAACCATCCATAATCTCAAACTCAAGCCAGATCTCCTCAGCAGCCACCCCAGCCAACATCAAGTCCAAGAAGAGGGCCAGGTTTGCAGACGAGAACCATGATACGACCTCAAACGAAAATCAGTCTCTATCCAGCTTCATCACTTTCAACCATGACGACCCCCCGCTGAAAAAGATTCGGATTCAAGCTGAACCGACTACCTTCGATCTCTTCGATCTGTCTACCAATGGTGCGTGCTACATAATATACACACTGGAGAGAGGGAGAGAACCTATTCTGAATTCTCTGCGTTGAAACAGATACCCTACGCAAAGGGATGTATCTAACTTTTATCAACACCGCATTCACCGAACGAGCAAACGTTAGTCGATCGATTCCTTTGCTTCTTCTCCGAGCCAAAATCTCAATGTGAGGGTATTGTTCTCTTCACACAGGGCAAGTTTGAACGGTACGATCAACTACTGGGCCAATTCGATCCACTAGTATCTCCTCAAACAACAGTAGAACCTAACCCAGCAAACGTCTCACTGACGAGGGTTCAAGGCTGGCTCAGTGCTCTGACATCCATGGTCTCTCAACTCGATCGTGCCCATTCTCATCTAGTCGAAAAAGTTCTCAGTTTACCTTGGACAGTCTTGGACGATCAGTTCGTTAGCGTCTTCTCTAGATTTGTTAATGGTCTCGTTAGTGCTCGAAGTGAATGGGTTCAAATCGTACTAGAAAATATCGTACAAGGTTTTCATTACAGTCAGTATCATCTCCCTGAAAACAAAGCTCTCGGACTTGAAGCCACGCTGTTCGTCTTATGTTTCATGTTTATATATATGTAAAGGTACGATTCCTCCGGAACATCGTTCTGCTCTTTTACCTTCATCGGTCAACCGGAGGGTAATCTATCTCCGACTTCATAGTCTACTCCGATCGATCCTTCGATTAATTCCCACTCTACCTTCAACACTCTGGCCATTACTGGATAACTACTTCCCCAAGAAACGAGAACATCGAGATGGACATGTCTGTTATCTATCGAACCTGTTGAAGATTGCCAGCTATTGTCCGGACCTGAGTGCCAAGATCGTCCAACTCTGTATCGAGAAATGTTTGAAGATCGATGTTGAAATTCAAGTCGAAGTAGAAGAATGGGAAGATGAAGAAGGAAGATTGGAGGAAGAAATATTTGGTAAATCGATCGAGGATGCCTTGGATAAATCTTGGACGGATAACGATGCTCAGGAATCTGACGTCGATGATGATGATGAGAACGATAGTGATGATGATGACGAGGATGAGGTGGATTTTGATGATCTCTCGTCCGATGAAGGCGCTCTCTCGGATGAAGAAGATGATGGGAAAAACTTGAAAGCACCTTCGGCTAAATCAGTCAGAAAAGTCAAGAAACTAGCGGCAAAGCTGGACGGAATGTTAAGATGTATCTTCGATCACCTGCAACAGATCAGTTTCGGTGTTGCACTCAAACCTACCACAGCCACAACAACACCAATCACTCCGACTGAGACGGTTGAGCAAGCAGAACCACAGCCCAAGGATCTATTAAACCCAGTAGCAGTGGATCCACAGCGTCAATTTGATCGAGAGGTGATGTTTGATCTGCTTCTTTCCAACTTCGAATCGGCCATCCTACGCACCCGACGAACGCGACACGTCCAATTTATCATATTCTGGTACGCCTCACTAGAGCCGACGTTTGCGGACTCATTACTAGCAACACTAGTCGAACGGGGATTGTATGAGACCGACGATAACTCGTTGCCGGTGGCCACTAGGGTGGCTGCAGTGAGTTATATTGCTAGTCTGATCAGTCGAGCGAAATATATCGATAAAAATGTGACTCGACATGTAGTCTCTTTACTATGTGCTCGATTGGAATTCGGCTTATCAACTACATCAACATCAAATCTCGAAGCTGGTAATACGATGAACGTTAATCAACACGTGGTTTGGTATGCGATTGCTCAGGCTATCTTTTATATCTTTTGCTTCAGATGGAAGGATCTCTTGGTGGAAGATGATGAAGATGATGATGAGGAGGATGATGATCAGACTGATCATCATCATCTTACTATCCACTTCTCACATCCTAAGAAATTTAACGATCGTTGGTTAAGCGGGTTGAAGATCTTAGAACGGGCTATCTTCTCACCTCTAAATCCACTCCGAGTAAGTCCCCCTTTCCTCAATTCGTATACAGTGTTTGCTTAGTTGTTTAAACTCGCTCGTCATGAATGTTTGAAAGACTTGTGCGGATACGGTGGTTACTCAGTTCGCCAAGATCTCACACGAGACGAATTTTATCTATTGTTATGATATCATTCGAAGGAATAACAATCACCAAGTCAGAGAGACGGATAAAAAGAAGAAGCCAAGCCTACCATCACAGTTGATGAGTGTATCGAGTTCGACCACCATCACGAGTGGAGCCAGCACACCGACGAGCTCGGAGGGATCATCATTAGCAACTCAGTCTCTATCGACCAAAATCACATCTCATGAACAGGTGGTTGTTAATAAAGAGCTCTTTCAATCTAAAACTGATCTCTTCTTCCCGTTCGATCCGTTTAAACTCCCGCTTAGCTCAGTTTATTTGAACCCTATCTATCGGGCTTGGGAAGACCTTGATGATGATGAAGATGAAGATGAAGAGTAGTTTTGTTTGTAGTTTTTGTTTGTTGTTTTCTTGAGACTCCAATATGTAAAGTCGAATGAAATAAAGCAAAACTGTCTATGTTATCATGGGTTGTTGAGTTGGGTTGATTTAGACCGGCCAGTCTTGGTTGAGGGGCGGCCAGGCCAGCCAGTGAGCCGAGTTCAGTGGGTGAGTGCAGCCACACCAAAGAAAATAAAAAATAAAAAATAGAAAATAGAAAATAAAAAATAAAATCCAAAAATGGACCCACTCGGCAGCACCACCCAGGCTCAGCCAAGCACCCCCAGCCAGCAGAAACAGAGCAGCAGAGTCAAGAACCCATTCAGCACCAGAGACTCACCCACAAACTCATGGCCATCATCCCCACTCCACAAGCCAAACGCAGTAGGAGCAGCACCAGCACAACTGCTGCACCAGCCGATCGTCTGGCCAGCACGCTCAATCCACCACCCACACACCCAGACCAGCCAGACTGGCAGAGAACCACGAAGCCCAATCAGAGAAGAACCACGAAGAAACAACCATCCAACCATCCAGCAACAACAGCATCCAGCACAGCAACAACAGCAACAACAACAGCAACAACCAGCACAGCAACACGAGACTCGAACCGAGAAACCGATGGCCAAGATCAGAGTGACGGGAATCGAAAGGAACAGGAGAGACCTATACATCAAGTTCGACGCTTGGGTTAGTCATTCCACTTCCTCTGCTACGGATAAAACACTGACTGTTTTTTTTTCACATAGTCCAATTTGACAACTACCAGAGCTGGCCATTGTCCTAATGTATCCAGATCTTATAAGGAATTCGGGGCGTTTCATGAGGCTTTGGTCTCTAATAATCCGCATACGATCGTACCCCCTATCCCATTTCCAAAGTTGAGTTTCTGATCTCCTTCATCCAAATCTTTTGGAATGAATCGAACTGACTGGGCTTGTTGGCAACAGTACTTCAGCCCCAAGTCCAGCGGATGACGATAGATTGGTAGCATCAGCCTTCCAGCAATTCTTCGATCGATTACTGATCAACACCTTCTTGAGGAACGATAGCGAATTGCGTGTATTTATCGAGTCTGATTTCGGGTATACGCCACAAACGAAGGCGAAGAAGCGGAGTATGAGTAGTGGGACTGGGTGGCTCAGTAAGCCAGCTGTAGGCTCATCAGTACGCACCTTACCATCGAGTGCGATCCAACAGTCTGTCGGAGGGGGCCCGGATACGGTGGTCTCAGTGGTCGAGGAAGACGAGCTCTCGAACGCTAAACTCCAGTTCAGATTACTGGAGGATCGCTTAGTGGATTGTTGTCGTTCGGTTGAGCAGCTCTCTCGATCTCGACGCACTCTAGCCTCCGCATTACTTGATCTCTCCGGTAGACTCACTCAGTTCTCGACGACCGAGTCCCATGGAGCTTTGGCCGACGGGTTCCGTCGACTTTCTCAAACGATCAGATCGATCTCTGAGCTGGAAACGAACAGTGCAGTCGGGTATTTAGTCACGCTCTCAGACGGACTTAGTTGGTGTTCCGTATCAGCTAAAGCGGCTAAAGACGTCCTCCGTAATCGTGCCGGAGTCTTACACGAACATTATACGAGCGTTAAGAAATCGATCGAAAAGAGGAGACTGATCGAGCGCATCAAATCTAATATCAACTTGAATGTATCATCTGAGCGAGTTGAAGCAGCGTTAGACGAGCTCGAAGAAGCCAAAAAAAATGAAGAGATGATCGCCCAAAAAGCCCTACTGATCTCGACCAACCTCAGACCTTCTCTACGTACCCATTCCGAACTCTTACATGATGATCTACTGTACTCGTTGATGGAAAACGCGAGGACTCAGTTAATCTATGAGAAACAAATCTTGAAAGAATTCGAGCGTCTTAAACCGGAATTAGATTCGATTAGTTTACGACCAGCTAATGTTATCTATGGGCCCACAACGAACACCTCTCACCAACCCCCAAGGATGGATACCGATCAATGCGATCATCATCATCATCATCATCACCAACAACAACAACCGCCGTTTAATACTATCGGCCGAAAAGAATCAATTAATAATAATCATCATACTTCGGCTATTATTAACCACAATCATATCCAACCTACTCCCATACGAACTTCTCATGTCTCTAAACAACTCTTAGTACATGACCAATCTGGTCAAAACGTCGATTTTAGACAACGTGTGGACGCTAAAAGCGCTGCTGCTTCTTTGGCTAGGTTGTTTTGATCTTTCATATTATCTATCTATCTCTCTCTTTTTTATTATTATTTATCTTATATATATATATATATATATACTGGTCTTTACTTCTTTTCTTTATGGGTGTTACTGGTGTCTGTGGTTCTATTATATTCTATTCCACTTCCTTCCTTCCTTCCTTCCTTTTTTTTTCTCTCTTTTTTCTTCCTTTTCTTTCTTTTTTTTTTTTTTTTTTTTTTTAAAAAAAAAAAAAAAAAAAAAAAAACTTTCTATTTCATTACTTGTTTTATTTTATTTATTCCTTTCATGTGAATCAATTAATTGTATAATTGTTTCACTCAGTTATAATTTTAATCTACATACTTTATTTCTTAGTTTATATACATAAATATGTACAACACCTAGTAAAACATTGATTGATTTTGACTATAATGTAAATATTAGTTATTCTCTTAACCAACTTGATATATATATATATGTATATGATTAACCAATAGAGTCTAACACGGCCCAAGCTCCCATGCACAAAGTGAAGATATCATTAATCAAACCAAGCTTTGGTCCATGCCTGTTATTCATTCTGCTTCTCTAACTTATTCTCTCAGGATGTGATGGTCAAAACATAATGGCTAATCTCTCATCAGAAATCTCTTCTTTATTACTTTGAAAATTATTGAGTAAGTTGATCAATTTTACTGCTCCATTTATTTATTTTGAGTTTGATTATGTAGATCATGAAAGACTTCTTGTGAAAATTTAGAAGTTGGTCTTTTAAAAAAAATAATTATAAATTATAAATTCTATTTTCTAATTTCTAATTTCATCAACAAGCATTAGGAATTAGGTTTTAGTTAGGTTTCTAAACCAAAGTAAAGTCTTCCAACAAACAAACATGTTTAGTATTTATTATTATTATTATTTTCATCTGTACCTCACCTCCATGTATGTATGAATCAGACACAAAATTTTCTTCTGGCCAAGATGGATGAGAAAATAAATAAATAAAGAGCTTGATTAGTCAACTCCCACAAATTGGAGATCTGACTCCCAAACACCCATGGATACCCTGAAATCCCTGTAAATTTACCAAATTATGACATCCACCCAAGGGGGGGGGGGCACAGGGGTTTGGGAGTTGGAACTCCAATTGAACTGTGGTGGCTGGGAGTTGGAGCTCCAACCCATTTTTATTACTTGGAATATGATTCATGTGTTGCGCGGGGAGTTCATGCACCCATGCGGGAGTTACCAACTCCCAACATAAACCCCACACAACCAACCACTTGATCTTGATCAACCCATCTGTCCTGATCCATCACAGCGCGTTCAGCAACCTGCAAATACAAACCAGCCACCAGACTTCAAACTACACACACAACTACAACTCAGAAAAAGATGAAGATCCCACTCCCAGCCGTCATCATAATGGATTATGAACAAACCCTGATCAATTATCTCTTGACAAACTTCCCAGACGCCAACCACATGCTTTGTACAGTCACCTACCAATTGTTTATGGCTAGTTTGTTGGGATTACACCACCTCAACCAACCAACTGAAAGTCATGAGGCTTGATCAAGTGGTATAAAATTGGCTTCAAAGAATTTTTCTGAACACAAAAATCTGAAAAAAAAAAAAATGTTTTCTTAAAAGTTACAAAAAAAAAAAAA
>LUKR01002258.1:0-10095 GCA_019395275.1 Puccinia brachypodii
ATTTCATTTCTGATATCAATTCTGCCCTATTGTGAGTGTATATCCTAAAAATTCAAATTTTTTATATTTCTCTCATTAAACACAGAAAAATAGACCACAGCGGTGTTTTAGAGTTTTGACCGTGTCTCTGAAGCATGAGTTCTACTGAATGTAGCACTCAGCAGCTACAGGAGATTTTGTCAGTATGAACCACTTTCTGGCACGTTTTTGGGCGTCAATGATTGGATTCATGGTTTTCTTGTACCACCATGATTTTGATTTTGATGTGTTGATGTTAATTCTTTTGCTAAGCAGGGCTTGTGCTTCAACAATTGCTGCTGTGATAAATTGAACCTGTTGGTTGAGGTGTCCCTCTACTGGAGACTTGAGCCTCAGTGAGGGGGCAGCAATCTTTTTCCTGGCTTCACCTGAGTCAAGATCTCTCCAGTTGGGGAGGACTGTACATATCTTGGGAGCGGTTTACCTAGACTCAGTTGAACAACTAGAGCTTGATGATCTGAAGCATGGTTGACTTCAGAAATTGAAGCGGAATTAGTGATTCTTGCTGCCAAAAAATTGGTCCAAGTGAGATCAATAGTGAAGCCTCTTCCTGTTCAGGAGAAGAAGGTGGGGACATGCTTGGGGGAAAGAAGTCAAAAACGGGATACTCTGGAGCCATCACAGGAGGTCATACATAGGGATGGCAAATTTTTTACTTTCAAGACAAAGGAAGTAGGGCCCAATCATTTTTGTCAATTTTCCTCTGTGAACTTCAGGTGCTTATATAATCTAGCTTCTCTCACTATTCAGTATCTGGTTGGAGCCTTGATGTTAGGGAACATGCACAATCTCCTTTCCAGATCCATGTATCAGCAATTCCATTTAATACTGCACCTTGGAAATTTGATGCTTCCACATTGGGACTCCATCAGATGTGCACAGGCCAAAATCAGGGAGCTACTGAAAATCAATATTCATCAAAATGAAACTTTACTTCTAAACAAGTTTTCTTCCCTCAGCTTGAAGGATATGCTGGCACATGTGAGTGTTTGTTCTTGGCCACTATCTGTCAGGAGTGCAAGCCTGATTGAAACCTTTTTGCAAATCAGAAACTCAGCAATCCTTATGTAAATGACCACTTATAATTTTAACCAGATGATCCAATGGGGAAAAATCTTCATTCATTGTATCAAAGTACTAAGTGGAGAGAAGATTTACTGCAACACAACCAAGTTCAGATGGTACAGATGGGCAGCAAATTTTTTCATATATTTGAACCTACTACACTGAAAAATCCAGTTCTTGACACATATAATGGGCAATGGCACTCTGTGGCGATGCCAATATATAATGTGTGAGAATGAATTATATTCCAAATACATTTTCCCAAATATTAAAGCCACAAATTAAAATTTCCCAAACAGATTCTCAATCTATATCCCTGGTGATATTGATTATCATTCTTCTAGCCTTATTGGCATCAAAACTAGTGAATTCAAGTTGATGTACCAAGAGATGAAACTTACTGATGGATCCAGTTATGCTCAGGCCTGTAATCAGGATTTTTTTGGTGATTACATTCCATTTGGGTTTATTAACTTGACACATTAATTGAAACCTTGCTTTACAATTTATGGCCTCTGTAGAAGTAAGCAATATATTCAGGAACAATGTGCTTATTCAGAATTCCATGGGATATAATAAAGAATTGTTAGATCATCAAGGAAGCCACCCATCTTTTCATAAATCTCACATTCTGGAATCAGAGGAGCAGGAAATTCCTGATCACCTTATGGAGAGTTTTCCCAATTTTAAATTTAGACAGGTTGGTTCTGTGAAACTCAATTCCAAAGAGACCATTAGGAAGGATAATTTTTTAATGGTAAGTCTTCTCCTCTCAAAAAATAAGAATTGATGAGATAATGTATAAGAGACTGATCTGATTTGTTCAAGATATTTTATAGTTGGGTCTAGCCAGCTTTGGGTGTGTGAAATCAATTTGGCAAGCCAACCCAGAGTCCCAAAAGCATTTTTGCATGGAAGTTAACCAATGTAATCTTAATGAGGTTGATCCATTTTATGGTATGAGGATCCTGACCAAAGAAGGTTCTCTTAAATTGGTCAAACATCATGTAATCATATCCTGCCATCTCAACACTCCTGATTGACAAACAATTGTGCATTGGTACATATTTCGATTTGGAGATATAGTGTCAAAAGGTGTGAGCCAGCAAAAGAAAGCATTGATGGGATACAGGTGAAGGAGTCATACATCAGTCCCTGTTGAAGCGTGATAACTACATGCACGGATTGTTGCAAGCTGATGGTATATAAAAGTAGCCTCTTTGCCATTTTTTCCTCCCCTGTGTCCGCAACAAGTCCACAAGTGAGGTATTGATTCCTGAAAATCATCCTCACAAAATGGTATTTCTTTGCATTGACTGGAGCTGCTAAAAATTTAATCATGTTTTTTGTGAGCAATGTACCCTTGGGCTTGTGAACCAAAACAACCCTTGGCCTTGTGAACTGAAACAGGCATCAGTGCTGTGCTTCAAAAGTGTTATGACATGAATTCCCATGTCACATTTTGACAGATTTCTCAACCTATTTATATACATAGTCTATGGATTCATGGGTTTTTGTTTCTCATCAACCCAAGTATGTACATAGGTTTTTCTATAAATACTGGGTTCTTAGGAAATTTATATCCCCTTGGGGGAGTTTCTTCATCTCATCTAAAATATTAGGATTTGTAGATTAACAAAAAGTACTATGTGACAAATTTAAGGGGTTTAATTATTATATCAACACTTATGTATAATTATTCAAAGGTTAATATATATATATATATCTCAACCTATGGGACACCCAGCAAGATCTGTTGTCCTTGGCCCAAGAACTAGCTTGTAAGTTAGCACAAGTACAAGCTCAATACTAGTGAAATACTAATCCCCATCTAGCCCAAGAATAGTTTGTTTTAAATGATCTGTTGGAGCAGATCCTACACTGCTACTGAGCTTTCCACCAAATCAACTGCTCTATCCCATTCCTGTGAGCACCCATAGGAACCCATCTGGATATTCCTTGTGTATTTACTCCCCCCACACTGCCAAAACTAACTGCTCAGATGAGCCAGCAGCCCAATGAGTCCTTGGACTGGCCTGCCCAAAGGTGTGTTGAACCACCTTGTTTGAGCGGTTGGGAGGAACGACCATCTGCTTGGACAGCCATGCCCAACCTCTTGTTGGACAGCCAAGTCTGAGGACTGCTTAGGCAGACCAGCCTGTCTGAGCAATGAGTTCAGGCAGTCCCATTCCTTGGATTATTAAACCCCGGGGAATATTAACCCAGTGACAGTGTATACAACAAGTATTGGTCTGAGTTACAGCTCATTATATTCCACCCCCTTAAGAATTCTGGATCACCTTCAATGATTCTGTTAAAGTTTCTCTTATTGTTAAACCAGTAATCCCTTCTGTGGTTATCATGAACCTCAGTGAGTTATTGCTAATTGCCTATCAACACCCTGTGTTGATCTGTATGTGCTTCAGCCTCAAGAGTTACACTGATTGAATGATTCTTCTTATAGACAAATACCTGTCTTCATTAAAGTGCTAACCAAACTCTGACATTGGTCTTCGTGATCAATTGACTTTTTTTATTTTCTGTTTGATTTCTTCATCCAATAAGGCCTGAGTTTTGGCTATGATCATATCAGTTTGATCTTTTGTGACAAGTACAGAATGCTTTGAATGAGGAGTGCTGATTAGTTTTCGACTGAATTGACTGCAGAGATGTCACCCGGAATATTTTATTATTTGAATTTCTCAGGCGAAACCAAATAAAAAATAAAAAAAATAAAAAAATGGCCCAGTCCAAAGAAGCATGGGAAGAAAACTACAAACCAAACGAATCACTCCTACTCGACCCAACCACTGCTGCTGCTGCATCCTACTATCTATCTGACTCGTCTGGAAACCAAGCATCGATGTTCTCAACCAGCTCCGACTCACCAACAACGAACCAGTCATCGATAAACCAAGCAGAACAACAACAACCCACTCAATCTCCTCTCACTGCCGAACAACCAAACCCCATCAGCCCACTCTCGCCCACCCCAGACAGTACTAGCTCAAAACCACAAAAGAGAGACAGAAGAGAAACGAGTATCAAGAGCGTCTTTGGGGGTTTCGTTAGTTCAGTAAACGGTCAGCTCATCTATCAACCCGATCGATTGAATACTTAGATTTTTTTTTTTCGTTTTCATTGTTATCTAGATTTATTATCGAATCAGAAAAAAGTAGAAGTTTCTGCACCATACGATCCAGTACATCTAACCCATGTAGGATTCAACTCAAACACCGGAGAGTTTACGGGCTTACCCAAAGAATGGCAAATCAGATTACAAGAATCTGGGATCTCGAGACAGGAACAAGAAGCTCATCCACAAGCTGTCAAAGATATCGTGGCTTTCTACCAAGACGCTACTAAACTCGATGGAGAACTTCAGTTCGATGATGTTTGGCAGAAATTCGGTCATGTTGCTGACTCTGATGATCAACAACCACTCAAAGATTCATCGGGCGTGGTCTTTGAGAACCCGGTACGTTTTTCTCGAAAAGAATACTAGAAGCAAATTCATCTTATCTTATCTTATCTTATCTATTTATTTATATGTATATACAGAGATCAGCACCTCCACCACCCCCACCAGCACCACCATCTCGACCCAGCCAACCACGTTCACAAACCACAATCACAGGCACAGGGGGCATGGGTACGACGAGCGGATCGATCAACCGACGACCATCGGACTCTAACGGACCGGCTACCAGTCCGGTCCAATTGACCAGCTCGAAATCGTTTGCCGGTCGATCTACGAAATCGAAGGCACGGCCCAACTCACTCGATGAACCATCGATCCATTCCCTTCAACAACAACAGCCTGGTACGATATCCAACCAAGGAGAGACGAACAAGTACCATCAGCCGACACTAGATCGATCGAAATCGTATAGAAACCCGACTACTACTAACCCATTCAAATCTAACCTTCATCATCATCCTTCCTCCTCTTCATCATCATCAACCGTCCAGCCGAGTCCCGCGAAATTAAATAACACGGTAGCCAAGGGTAGTATACCCATCCCCCAACGCCCAGCGCCCCCGAAACCAGCCTCTTCTTCTTCTAAACTCACCAAATCAAGCTCTGTTAAAGCACCTTCATCATCCAATCAACCTCCTTCTTCGGCTAGTAACGCTCAGGCTGTACCCAGGAAACGCGAACAAAAAGCGTCTAAAGTCTCTGATCAAGAAATCATCGCTCGGTTGAAAGCTATCTGCACTGATGCTGATCCTACGAAACTATATCGAAATCTGATCAAGATCGGACAAGGGTGAGTTTCAGTGTATCATCCGGAGTCATCAGAAAGTTTCATTTAGTGACTCGTTTTTGGTAAACAATAATAGGGCATCAGGTGGTGTATATACGGCATACCAAGTAGGAACGAATTCATTAGTAGCGATCAAACAGATGAACCTAGAACAACAACCAAAGAAAGACCTAATCATTAACGAGATAGTAGTCATGAAGTCCTCCACGCACCCGAACATTGTGAACTTCATAGACTCCTTTCTTCTGAAGGGAGATCTATGGGTAGTGATGGAGTACATGGAAGGAGGATCGCTGACCGACGTCGTTACTTGTAATATCATGACCGAAGGTCAGATCGCTGCTGTCTCCAAAGAGGTCCTTAATGGCCTCTATCATCTCCATTCTCATGGCGTTATTCATAGAGATATCAAGTCGGATAACGTTTTACTTTCATTACAAGGAGATGTGAAACTAAGTAAGAGTTCTCTTCCCCTTACCACACTCTACTATTCATATTTTTTTCATGACTATCTTCTTTTTCTTTGATAGCCGATTTCGGGTTCTGCGCTCAAATCAACGAAGGTCATGCTAAACGTACTACTATGGTTGGGACACCTTATTGGATGGCTCCTGAAGTAGTGACGCGGAAAGAGTACGGACCCAAAGTGGATATCTGGTCGTTGGGGATCATGTGTATCGAGATGGTAGAGGGCGAACCTCCTTGTAAGTTATCTACCTCATTCCTCAACACCGCTCGAGTATACAATAAAGAAACTGACAGAAATGTGCCGGTGTTTGGTGAAATACAGATCTAGCAGATAACCCACTCCGGGCATTATACTTAATAGCCACCAATGGGACACCTAAACTAGATAAGACGAAATACAGTAGCTTGTTACTAGATTTCTTGGGGTTCGCGTTAGAGGTCCAAGTGGATCGGAGACCGGACTCGATCGGATTACTTAATCATAAATTCATCGCTCATCATTGTTCTTCGGCTTCTAATAATCTGAGTAATGGGAACGGGAAAAGTGGCAAGGTCGATCATCTTAGGTCGCTCGGTCCGCTTATCAAGGTACAGTACCCTTTACCTATCTTGCCCCCTCCGCTCTTTCTTTGCCCGTTTTACTCACTGTATTCTTCTGCTTGTGACTTTTTTTCCGCCACTTGTTTAGGCTGCTAGACAACAAGCAAAAGGAAAATAAAATTATCTATTTCATTTATCTATTCAGATCCAGATCATGAATATCTCTCTCACTTTTTTCGTTTCTGTCGGTTTACTCTGTTTCGCCTTTTTGTTTGTTTGTTTGTTTGTTTGTTTGTACTTTGTTTTGTTTTTCATTTTTAATTCATTTTAATTTTTTAATTTTGAGTTATACATATATTTATTCATATAAGTCAATCAATCATTGAATAAATAAAATAAAATAAAATAAAGAGAAAAATATAGAGTTTTGGAAAAATAACACCCGGATTTTGGCAAACAACACCCAACCACTGTCAATGGACGGTCAGCAGGTGTTGTTTTTCCAATTTGACCCCTGTGTTTGGGTTTTGTCCCATGTATTTTATTTCATTTTATTTTTTGGGTTTTTTTATCATCAAAAAATTACTACTACTACTAGTAAAATTGAACAACTTATTAAAGTGATGATCCCCTTTGATCAACTTGTACCCACTTTTAGAGGGAGACCAAAAAACAACCAGAAACTGTTTGACCCTCTCCATCACTCAAATTTTGATTATGGCTAGGAGTTTCTTCAACAATCAGTCAGGTCCTTTCTTACTCAATATCCATTGATTATAGGTGTACAGTAACCCCTCTCCAAGATCTGAGCTGTGATTTCACCACTTAGCAATTCTCTGAAAATTACTTACACTGCCAGCATGATTGGCTGGGACGAGATCATCCCGGTTAAACTGGGATGGTCCCAACCAAGTTAAACTTGGTTGATATTAACCAATGAAATAGAATTCAAAGGGGGGTGCATTGGATTTGTATTTAATTGGTTGAGATCAACCAAGTTTAAATTGGTTTGGTGCATCCCAGTTTGACTGGGATGATCTCAGCCCAGTCAATTATGCTGGCAGTGTTAACATTGTCTGTGAATTCAATCAGCATAAAATACACACTACAAACACTTCAAACATTTTCTTTATCTCATAGAAAGGGATGAGGAGGTATAAAACTAATGAAAGAGAGAGAAAAAAGTGAGTAATTTATTAATTGTAATGATTATAGTTATCAGAGTCAGTTGACATATATAATAAAGATTTACTTGGTCAAGTCAACACATGATGTACATGTAGTTTTTCTGGGGTGGAGGAGGGGAGAGGATACAAGCAAGATGAGAATGAAAGGTCAAGGAGAGGAGGGAGGTGATTGATTGCAATAGAAGAGCCTAAAATATCAAAACAAATGACAATAAAATTTGTTGGATGACACCCAAAGGCGGGGGTCAAATTGGAAAAACAACACCCAACAACCATCTGTCCCAACCTCTTGGACCGCCATGTTGGAGAACCGCTTGGATAGGCCCGTCCAAGGACTTGTTGGACTGGCTAGTCCATGCAGTTATTTCCTTCAGTGTTATCCACTCAGAAAAAAGGATTTCACTAGCACTGTTTGAATCTTACACCAGAAGGTATGCCCAAGGCAGTGTGCATCTACTTCCTCCCCAAGAAATTGGGTTGGTCACCAAAAGATTTTGCTGGGTTTGTGGAGGTCAGGCTGAAGGAATTTTTTACATTGGCACATGGTCAACCAAAGTCTGTGGTGTATTGGTAAAGTAAAAAGATATAGTAGATATTTTTGGCTCAATACTATACTGATATTACCAGGATCAGTAAAGAAATTTTCTTTACTCTTGGTGCTGCTTCAAACTGAATGAGTTGTTAAATACACACTGCTACACTACTGGTTAGCCAATGCAACCATTATTCTGCCTATCAGCCCACTTTTGCATTTACATACAAGCATGCAATGTTTTTATGTGGGGGTGTTGAAGAACTGCAGTGTTATTCAGTGAATAGCCGACTCGGTAGCCAAGCAGTCATTGCACACTGTTCCCTTTTTCCCATTGTGGAACTTCTCTGGTGTGTGAGATAGAGCTTGGAGGGAAAATAGACAATGTAAGTTGTACTACAGGTGCTGTTGAGGCTGCCCTCCTGCCAAGCTGTAAGTTGTGAGAGTTTCACTAAGAAAAAAAAGAATAAGGCGTGGCTTATCTCTTTCAAACTTAGTGCAGGTAGTGATATTAATTATGCTGGATTATTTCCCTAAAGAAGAAGTGAGGAGGTGGAGAGAGGGTAGGATGATGGTGATGGGGGAATGATTTCTGATACTGATGATATAATAATTCAAAAGGTAATGATAAGAATTATGTGTTCTAAGAACCTACAGAGCACAAGGAGAAAGATAATGCTAATAGTTCTGTGTTCTAAGAACCAACAGATCACAAGGAGAAAGGTAATGATAATATTCTGATAACTATGATGATAACTTCTAACAAACAGATGATGATATGATGATGGGAGATGGATGATGATTGGATGGGGAATTATTGATGATCTATATACAATCCAAGGTGTGCCTTTACTATTTACAAATGTGTAGGTGAGAAACCTGCAGTGTGTAGAAACTATCCCAGAGGAACTTTGTGTGAGAAACTAAAAGGATGCTGACTGACTTATTGTGGGAAATTTTTTAGGTTGAAAGGCTGCTGCAGCTATGAAATGAGGGAAATTGTGGGACAGCTTCTCAGATGGACATGATAAGTTTAAGTTTGATTTATGTTGTCCAAATTGGTGTGAGAGGAGCTGCTCTGAGGCTGTACAGGTTCTACTGGGATTTAATTTATGCTGTCCAGGTTGGTGTGAGAGGAGCTTGGTCTGGGAGACTGATTCCTTGGAGGAGCTGCTTCTGAGATTCTGATGACTGTGAGGAACTGTTCTGGGATACTGATGGGTAAGAATAACTGTCCTGGGATACTGTTGACTGAGGGATACTGTTCTGAGAGGCTGATGATTGAAGGCTGGGCCTGAGAGATTGATAACTGAGAGAAACTGCCCTGAGATACTGATGTGAGAGGAACTTTCCTGAGAGATTGAGGTGGGTGTATCTGTCCTGAGAGATTGAGGTGGGTGTATCTGTCTTGAGAGATGGCCTTGTGAAATAATAATGACTGAGAGGAGGATACTGATGTCTGAGAGATGGTCCTGTGAGATACTGATGACTAAGAGGAGGATACTTATCAGCCTTAGAGACAGTATACACTTTCCAAAAGACTTCAATTTATTTCTATTAAATTATTAATAATAATATTAAATTATTGTTATTATTAATTATTTATTATCTTCTCTCTTTAAATAAGTTTCCAATTGAACTTCATTTTTATCCATGAATTATGACTATTTCTATATCATATTACTTCATTAAAACTGAAAATAATTATTCTAAAGAATTAGAAATTAATTATGGTCTTTATAGCTTCTTAATAGCTCTTATAATTAATTAGTTATGTACCTTTCTTGTTTATCCTATTTTCTGAGTTCAACTTTGTTTTTCAAGCGCGCGCGCGCCCCCCAATGTTGCATAAATTCATACACAGCATCAAACCCCTTTTCAGTGCGGAGATTTTCACTTGAGTGCCTCCAGCTCATCACAAGACCCCTTTTTTCTTCAGGACCAACCATTACACATCACAGGATCAAGACCAAGGATTTCAACACAACTCAACTCC
>LUKR01002261.1:0-10067 GCA_019395275.1 Puccinia brachypodii
GGTCTATGTAAAATTAGCCCGATTCGAAACGGCGACAATACAAAAAAAAGCCTTCGATAGAAAAAAAAACCCAAAGAAAGAATTAAAAGTTTTGATTATGCGAGGACGATTGTTACCTCTAGTGACAATAGAAATTCAAAAAAAGTTTGTGGTCGGTAGGTTACGGTCACTCGAATAGACACGAGAAACTAGCTTTTAATTATTGACTCATAAAAACGTTATGGGTCTTTCAAAGAGTATCAACTTTTGTTTTGTCTTATCGCTTGGCGTATATGTGAGTCAAAAAGCGTGAGCCCAATACGATCACGACAAGATTGGCAACGATGTAAACCAAAAAGATTCCAAAATCTCTCCATCGGTCCTCAAACCTCATATCATTCATCTTCAGGTCTGTGAAGGTAAAAACAATGTTCGATTAGAAGGCTGCCCTTGTTTTTCTACGGCAGGAGGATGTGCCTCAGCTCACTCACATTCATCTCCACGAGAGAATTGACAGTATTGGCAATCCGAGCTGGCTCCTTCATTGAGTAGGTATCCTCCGAAAGAATTCACAAATGATCCGGCCCACTGAGTGCAGCTCTGACCAGCAGGCGGTTGGAAAACCGTACTAGAAAAACATTAATGTATCAATAACTATAGAATCAGCGGACTTGAGATTAAACACCACCAACTATTCTTCGGATCTACAGGTGATGGGCAAACCGTGCATCTCATTTGAAATCGTTCCTGAGATGAACCGGGTGATGGGATTAAGCTCATATAACCCTGAAAAAGTAACATCTCCGATTAGAATAGCTAGGCCGTAACGAATCATTCATGAGGCGCTGCGCTTACACACTCGCCAAAACCTGGGCAGTCGAGCCTTGGGAACAGTAACTCCACAAAACAAGGTCAATGTTATGATCACAGGGGGGTTCGCTTTGGCCGCGATGAACATGCTTGGAGATAAAGCTGCAACAGCCTGGCCCAAAGTGACTGCATATGTCTCGAGCGCGACAACCACTGAGATTTCGATAAGCCCAATCATCGCTTGTCAGTTTAGCGAGCTGGCGATGTGCTACTCAAGGCGAAAAGACTGCTCACTAAGGAATGCGTAACCTGCGCGGTCGCTGGCACTCTGAAACCCGACGAGAAAGTACCATAGAATGTAGAAGACGATGGCGCATACCAAAGAGTATGGCATCTCAGCCAAAAATTGGGCGATTCCAAAAGCGACGGGCGAATACATTTTGGAGGACGACTCCCTCAAGTAGATGTTCCGGGCCATTATAAACGTAGGTTCCACCTGGGCTGTAATCTAGAATATGGCGATGACAAAATGATATTCCGCGTCAATGATGATTATGAAAAGGTTCCAAGGATAAACCTGATCCAAACTCTTACCAGAGGAATCAGAATGACAACTTGAAAAGCTGAAAAGATGCGATTTTGAAGATCTCCGACTCCGTTGGAGAGGCGCAAAAAAGTGAGGCCAGTGATGAGGGCGATAGCGACGTGATTAAACACCCGGGTAACTTCATAGTCTGCATTGCGATAGAAGCTCAAATTTGTCCTGGCAACAACAGTTTTTAGTTGGAAAGCGAATGATGTAGCGTCTATTCGGATTTCAAAGCAAGTAAAAAAGGGTCAGCGTAGTACAGCATGCATAGGCAGAAAACGGGGTCTAACATTTCATTTCTTTCACGATGGGGCCATCGTGAGTGTTTTCTTTCACCGAATCTTCCTTCAATCGGGTTATTTCACGCATATTCTCTGCATGTTCGACAGATTCTTTCCAACGATCCGCCCAATCTTTAGTCCCACCATATTGGGCTGATGACCCTGCACCAATGGCTTCAAGCATGAACTCAGCAGGGTTTCCATCTTCCGGACATTTTGCGCCATTTTTCTCGAAATAGGATCGGATGACATGGGAATCAGGTCCGATATCACCAAAGTAGACGCATCGACCGCCCCTTTTGAGCAGCAGCAAACGGTCAAAGTTTTCGAATAATAGTGCGTTTGGCTGGTGGATTGTGCAAAGAATCGCTTGGCCGGCGGTGGCTAGCTTTCGTAGGAAACGGACAATGTTGTATGCGCTCTGTCCGTCAAGACCAGAAGTAGGCTCGTCAAGAAACAAGAGCAGCTGTGGTTTAGCCGCCAGTTCCACGCCGATGGTAAGCCTTTTCCGGGCTTCCACTCCAAGACCAAACCCGGGAAATCCAATCATGGCATCAGCAAGATCTTCGAGTTCGAGGAGTTGTATCATTTCCTCGACGTATTTATTTTTTTCTTCAGTTGATATTTCTGCGGGTTGCCTGAGATACGCGGAAAATCTCATGGCTTCACGAACGGTTGCAGTCCACTCATGGACATCTTGCTGCTCGCAATATGCAGTCCCTCTTTGAAAATCGGCACCAGGTTTACGTCCAGCTATGCAAATATCACCGCTGATAACACCCTACCGATCGAAAGAAATCAAGGGGAAAAACCTGGTAAGGTTTCGGTATTATCCTGCGGATAGCGGGCGGATGGGCTTACTGTTGTTTTGCGATCTGCCAAGACATCTAGTAAGGTAGTTTTGCCTGCTCCGGAGGACCCCATCAAGGCAGTCAGAGTTCCCGGCTTAACGTATCCGTAGATATTTGTGAGTAATTTCTTCTGACCACCAGGAACATTTACGCTATAACTCAAGTCTTCCCATGTGAAGGGCTTGCGGGTCTGGATAAGACTCGATAAATCTTGTGTGGCTTTTCCTGTTCGAAAATCTTGCTTGCGATCTTGCAGCTTTGCATTCAACTTCTTACGCTCTTCATTCTCCTTAGCGAATACATTGATTGCTGGGCTTCCAGACCCAAGAGCCAATTTTTCAACCGCGATGAAAAGAAGGATGAGGAAAAGGGCAGCGAAGGAACACTGCGGGTTGAAAGGGTAACTTCAGCTGAGATCAACTGTTATAGAACCTGTACAACTCAATAAACCAGCACATACCACTATGACGAAATTTCTCCAAACATGTGATTTGGAATATGAGAAATTACTGCGGATGTAATCTTCCCCCACAACGTCTAGGCTTCCAGGCCTCGATCCCAGGACAGTACATGCTTGGTTCGCACCGAGGCCTGCTGGATAGCCTGGTCCACGTGGGGCGATCGAATCACCTGTACAAGCTCTGGAACAAAGCATGCGTTACGATAGTAAAAGATGTAACTAACGGATACGAACTCTACATACAAGCTGATTCGACCAAACTCATTTCCCATCAATGCTGAGAATGCGTAATTGACTGGATTCATATAATAAAGCCAGATCAACCAATCTTTCATCGACCTGTGAAAAGTTGAAGATCAGTCAGTTATGCAATCAAATCCTAGGCGGGCAAGTCACTTGGGCGAACCGTCTTGGAATCATGTATCCACTGTAAATTGTCATTAGTATGACCAAAGAGCTCGCTGGAAAGAGCCAAAAGAGGGAAAGCCTCGATGAGCTTGCATTCCGAACTCAAGCTAAAGACAGGTATTCTGATCATTAAGAGATGTGAAATACTAACCGAGCCGTGACGCTGTGTCGAAACTGTAACTTATAGCTCCTAGACACTTGAAGAAGCAGCTGAGCGTATAATAACCCATGTAAACGATCAAGCAGAAAGTAAAGAAGGCCGAGGCGGTGCGATTGAGGTTGGTCATCAGATAAAGCTTGTTGAAGTAATGCAAGCAAGCAAAGAGGTGAACGGGTTGAGTTGTATGAAGTGTGATTCATCAATTCGTAAAAAAAGAGGAAAAACAAAACTCACAATCAATGAAAAAACGAAAACCTTCGGCAGAGAAAATGGAATCTCGGCGATAGCACCGGCCAACGCACGTGCCCCGGGACGGTAGAAGCAAAATGAAGTTTGTCGCCACATTATTGGCCGTCCTAACATTTGCTTCGGGAGTTCAGAGAAGGCTAGACAAAGTGGATGAAAGGCTTAGTTCAGACTAGATATTATTTTGTATTTGCAGATAGGGTGTGCATGGATGAACAGTGGTTCTCACACATGAAGACGTTAAATAAGAGCCCCATGAAAATCACTCCACCCCGGGTAAAGGCGCCAGCAGTCGTCAGTGGCTGGTTCAGAAAGACACTACCGATCACGATGGCCATTGATACCGCTGTGGCCCATTCAAAAGCCAAACTTTGCCTATCTTGCAAAGTGAGTTGAATATCGCGAATGATCAAGGCTTTAAGTTGGGATATCAGGTTCACTGTATAGGGCGACTTCAAAGAGAAATAAAAGAATACGTTTTTTTTTTTGAATTGACGAGCTCAATACGTGTTTGGTATGAATGCAGATTCCCACCTTTTGTGGTACTCCTCTCCCCTGGTCTCGCTTGACCGCCTCTTTGAAGTCATTTTGGAACCGGAGCTCTTGCGCAAGGTATTTCTTATAATCAAGCCTTTCTTCTTCGATCCTTTGATAGATGCTACTGTTTAGGTAAGCCAAGTTCATCTCTTCAGGCGATTGAGGAATCTTATCGACATCGATCCCATCCTGAAACTGTCGCTCATTCGGGTCAGTGCAACCGGTGAGATAATCTGCGGTCGTTTGCCGAGGTAAATTTTTGTAACCAAGACTGATCAAGTATGGACGCGCTTCCTTTGCTGGTCCAAAATAAGCCATTCGTCCCTCGTTAAGTAACAGGACTTTGTCGAATTGGTCATAGATACCTTCACCGGCTTGGTACAATGTCACGAATATTGTGGTTGAGAAAATGTTCGCGAGGATTCGAAGAGACTTGGCGTATTCCAAGGCAGTCGATGCGTCAAGTCCTCGAGTAGAATTATCCCATGACAATACACAAGCACGAGTGGCCATCATTTCTGCAATGGAGACGCGCTTGCGCTCGCCTCCAGAAACCCCTCGCACCTGGGCGTCTCCGACCACTATAGCAATTCGTATTCAAAAATCATGTTAGCGCCCCAGTGGCAAACAAGTTGAAAATAGTCGAACATGTCCTTACTGGTATTTTTAGTATGACTGATGCCTAGCATCTGGAGAAAGATATCCATCACTTTCTCGATAAATGCACTCTTACTCATATGAGGTAAGAGACGTCCAGGAGCTTTGGTGGACAGGGCAAACTTCAGGGTTTGAGCCACAGTGAGCGTGGGGAGATGGATATCATCCTGTAGTAAAATGTTGAGATGTGAGTCAAACGCTTAGCGGGATTAACAAGCTGAAGTTGAATTCACCTCCGGATTGTAGACGACTCTACATGCCAGATCAACAAAACAAACCGTATCAATTCGAGGTAATCCTTTTTTAGAAGGTTGGGCACAGATATGCTACTTACTCTCCCTTGAACTGTTTTGCCATAACGTCAGCGGGCAGACCGCCGTAAGTGACATCGCCATCGACGCGGATAAAGCCGATTCTTTGATTAGCGATTGCCTTCAAAAATGTCGAACAACCGCTATTTGGTCGGCCCAAAACTAGACACATCTCTCCAGGTTTCAAGAAGCCGCTCATTGGATGCAAAATCTGCTTCGGTGGAAAGCTCTTCAATCTCATCATGACTGCTACCACCGGTGCCATGAAAAGGCCCATGAGCGCATCGGGGAAAGCCCTGATCGGAAGTTTCATTCCGCCGGCACCAAGGACCCCGAGGTTGTCAAAGACAACGCCAAGTCTTTTGGGATGCACGTTATTTGCACCCTGCGTCTGGGAAGGTGGCCGCTGTTAAGAATACCAATACATTTCAGCCAGAGTAACAGAGAAAGAAGGGGATAGAAGACCTTGACTGCTTCGAAATATACTCTGGAGACTAACGAGATATTCCAGAAGGTCGAATGCCACATGGCCGCTTTGCTTTTCTGGGTCTTTTAACCTCCCGTCGGCCGACAAATGTACAGAACTGAATAGCAAAGTGTAGCAGGTAGAATTAGTGAACGATCGGTCTCTCCTATTGACAGGCTGCTTTATGAATCTTTAAATTATCAAAAGTGGCCTCGCAGAAGGTTGAGATTTACGAGGCTTGTGTGAGCTGACGGCGCAACTCGGCAAAATTTCTTTCTGCCTGTTCTACATCAACCTTGGATTCGACTTGAGGATCTTGGTCGATTTGATGATCTTTTTGGCTGGCGCCTGCCTCTGTCCGACGATCATGAACACTTATGGCACTGGAATGAGAGCTGAGCGTCATGTTAGAGTCCTGCCCGGTAGCGTCCGCGTCCGTGATCTCGATCTGAATCCCGCCGGCATCATGCTGATCAAGAGGCATGATGAGAAGATGCGTGGAGTCCTCGGAAGAGATAAGAGAGCCACACGGGTTGCGCTTGTGCTAGCGGGCGAGTTGGGGAGGGGTAGTGGAAGAACCGAAAGAGGACAAATTAACTCGATTTCAGGTCCCAAGATCGAAACGGCTGCTGTATTAAAAACCGCGTCCTATAGCGCCGAAAAAAAAAACAGGAGCAAGAGGTCGCAAGCGTGATCGGGATAGAGAGATCCCACTCAAGAGCAGTTAAATATTACTCGATCAAAATACCGATGACGCGACAAACTGGACGGATCGAAATTTTCTTCGCGTCTGTAGAGGTGTAAAGGAGGTCATGAATCAATTGTCTGCCAGCCGAAACATGGAAATTAGGCCCAAAAAAGCACATGGTATATAGATTGTACATGTTCGCAATTATCCGTCGTTTGGAGTATGGGAGTGCCGGGAGCATGACCAAGGATGGATTGAGATCGGCAGTGGAAATTCAAAGTATTATAATGATAAAATACAACTCCATCATCATAGTATAGGCATGGTGTGTCACTGGTGCTGATCGTCATGGAGAATCGAGTTCGCCCCTAAAGATCTTGTAAAACATTATTTTACAGCAGCCCGAACCTAGAGAGACATTGCAAGTGATGTATTTGTTGAGGGTCAAGATTTATTGCGTTCTAATTATTGTGATTATCCTGCGGACATTGGTTCACAAGTTTCTTCATGATCGCGAAGTATGGATATAATCCTGAAGCGAAACTTGACTAGAACCTTTGAATGAATTGAGCTTGTCATTACATTCACAAAGTCTCTTAAGTAAGCGGATAGCAAATCGTATGCTCTAAGCTCAAAGGTTCCAATAAGGCGTTTCTCAGGAGATGTTGTGGTACGCTCAGCGATTCCGGCAGGCGGGAAAGACCTGCAGGGACCACTTTGATTTGAAGCTGTCAAGCTCAGTGGATAGACATTTAAGGCTCCGAGGCCAGATTGGACGGATGGAAATGATGATGTGAGTATCTGCTGATAGTGCTACATCAGCGTGACCCATACCGAAATCTTCCACGATTGTTTGTCTCTGGTCCTATACCAATAACCACAGTGATGACAGAAATAATGAGAGTGATGTGTATGGCTCCTGGTTGGAGACAATTAGGGTTCACACAAAAGATGATGATTGTGGCGAGCGGGATGGAGACAACGATCGACCAGGAGAACGATAGATATATTCATACTAGCCAAAGAGGAGTGGGATCCTCACTCGAATGCTGAGATGAGTATCTGTGGTCTGGCCATCATCCGCTAGTGGTGTTTGCCTGGTGATCTGATAACTGGGGGAAGAAAACTAGCAATTTTAAATGGGACTTACATACCTGCCTGTTATTATATGTGGCCAGATACGTAGATCAGGATAAGCTGAAGTCAAGGTTCTGCTGAATGCTCTATTTTCGAATGTTGACAGTGAGTTGTTGATCGGAGGTCAAATCCAGAATTACGGGCTGAGGTTTTTGGCGGAGATCACTCGATCAACTATGTAGAGAATTCTATAGGGGGCAGAGTGAGAAAGTTATCGGAAAGAAGTTGATTGAAGATGCAGATTATTATTTATTATTAGAGCCGGATTTCCACTCTGGAAGGAGAGTGTGCAACTGTATGCTGGGGCCAAAGAAGGAAACTGATGTTGTACATGATTTCAGAAAAAAAGGGGGAAGAAAGAAAGGAGCTAGAGCCAAATTGCTTTGAGGCTGGATCGATTTTGTCGGTATGAACTGCTGAGATCACTCGGCTCGGACGGAGTGACTTGGCGGTCGTGAATACATATCACAGTCTGGTTCTGGTCCGACGAATAAATATGATCTCTGCGTCCTGCGATCGATCATGAAGTATCGCTATCGAACGACCATTTCTGACGTTCGTTAACGCCGGTACGCTATTCTTCTGCCTAGGTTTCACCGGCCAACTTGGACCTGATCCAAGTTGTCTGCGCTTGAAAGAGAGGGCGACAGAGAGATGAAGACTCTGAGCGATCGGTGCATGCAACATTGAACAGTTGGGTGAATAATACACTCTTTCACGTGATCTCTGCGGATTTTTAACACGTGGCGGGGCAATCGGGACTCGGAGGTACGGAACAACGGGCTGAGTTGCTGGCTTGCGTCAGACGTGACATACTCGAGTCTCCATCCAAACCAAACCTGTTCCGCTGAAGCGCTATACAGGCGCCGGTCAGTTCTGTAACAAACCACATGATTTTTTTTTAAATTTCACCCCTCCACATCCCCATTACCGAAAACATCCCCACTTCTCTCAAGACAGAACGCGACCTCCACTCCCCATGCCACCAGGCATACCCCCCCTCCCCCCTCCCGACCCCAACTTAGGCCAAAGCGCGTCCGGCGCCCCTCAAAACGGTACCAGCACGCGTCGAAATACGTCATTCGGCAAACACTTGGATACTGAAAACGTGATGGATTTCTCGATGGAAACTCGATCAAACCCTGCCTCATCACTCGCGCTTCTTGAAAGTAACCAGAGTACTGACACACCCCCTGTATCTCTCCTTAAAAACTTGATTGCTAACCAGGCCTCCAACAAACATTATGGGAAGATTGAGCTGGACAAGCCAACACTCACACTCCTGTTTCAGTTGATGGAGAGCAAAGCAGCCCAGAAAAGACAACTCCAAACCTTAGTGGAAGAGATGGCTCACCTCTGCCAAAGGGTACAGACGATTGAAGCCGGCCAACTCATGAGAGCTAAACCAACCTCAGTCCCCTCCTACGTGTCAACAGCTGCAAAGTCAAAGGGTGTCCCTCTCCCCCCAACAAAAGCTGAAATGGTCTCACCATCATCCACACCAAGACAGGTACAAACCCCCTGAAGGGTGAGCCTGCCAAGAAGATTGTCCAAAAGACAAATGAGATCCTGGAAAAGCTCAATGCGGAGGTACAAGGGGAAAAGGTGGCCGTTAAGGCGGTCAGGATACTCCCATCAGGTGATGTCTCTCTCTACTCAAAGAACAGACACCACAAAGAATGGTTGAATCAAAACAAACATACTTGGAGCAAACAAGTCCACAAGGATCTTGGAGCAACCCCTAGCATCTTTCAGGTTATCATGCATGGCATCCCTAGGGACTTTGACCTGACAAAGGCGCACAACAAGATCACATTGGCTTTGGATAACTCCTAGCTGGCGGAAGAAATTGTCAAATTGAGATGGACAGGAGGAGAACATGACAAAAACAACCCCCGGAAAGCTGGCTCCCTTGTCATCTCCTTCACTGATGTGACTTTAGTAGAAAGAATGATAAAACAAAGGTGTCTTTGGTTGAACAGTACACACCATTGAGTTGAGCGCTTCAAACACCTTCCCCCCAATGTTTCAAATGTCTGAAAATGGGGCATTTCAGCCTCAGATGCCGTCAAGCACCAAAATGCAGAAAATGCACCAGCAATCACAAGTTGCAAGACTGTGATAAACCAAAATTAACAACAGGAACAATTTTTTTTGTCTTCTGTGACAAGGGTAAAGAGAAGGATATCTGTACCTCTCACACACCTTTTGATAAGGCGTGTGATGTTAAGAAGACTTGGCTCATTTCTAAAGATCACCGCACTCATGAATAAATTACAACTGTCACTAACACCTATTGTATTACTTGATTCCTCCGTAGATAGTAAATCTTTGCCTTCGAGTAATAAAACTCTTGTAGATTCTTCTTTTGTGCAATTGAATTTCCACAATAAAAAGTCTACCACTTTGAGTGTGCTAAATTCAGAGCTGGCCTCCACAATTGTTCTTCTCCTTCAGGAACCTTGGACAAACAATCAGACTTGATCC
>LUKR01002262.1:0-10065 GCA_019395275.1 Puccinia brachypodii
TGCACACCAAAAAGGGGTACTGGGCCAATGCACCCCAAGTGGATTGGTGTGATTTCACGCGCACACCAGGAACAATGGTGCAAGTGTTGGTGTACCACAATAAACCTGGGGTGCAGGCCGGGGCACCCCAGCCCTCCAGAAACCAGTGGTGTGCATTGTAGGTTCACCCCAACATGTTGGGGTGCATTTTTTCAGCACCCAAATGTGCATCAACTGCCTTCCCCCAAAGGGGGTACGCGGTTGCGCACCCTAGATGTCACTGGGGTGTCTGCACTAAGCACCCCAACTTGTACCCATATCCTAGCCACGCCCAAGTCGGACTTACTGCACACCAAACGCACTCCACCAGCACACCAAAACCACCCCAGCAGCACCACTCAAGATGGACACCACCACCGTCACTGTCCCTCCAGAGGTGTTGGCACAAATGCAAATCCTCCTTGCCCAATTTGCACCCCCATCAGCTCCAATCACTAACCCCCCAATTGACAATGAGGGCAACAGTGGTAGTTTCAATGAAGACACACTGCCATCATAATTGGCTGGGCTGAGATCATTCCAGTTAAACTGGGATGCACCCAACCAATTTAAACTTGGTTGGTATTAAACAATGAAATAGAATACAAAGGGGGGTACATTGGATTTGTATTTAATTGGTTGAGATCAACCAATTTAAAATTGGTTTAGTGCATCCCAGTTTAACTGGGATGATGTCAGCCCAGTCAATTATGCTGGCAGCAACAACAACAACCTTCCCACCGACACAATCTTGGGCAAGGAGATTGCCCCCAAGGACGACAAAACCAAATGTTTGTCTGTCACTCAATACCTTGAGGTTTCCCTCCCTTCTGCTCCTCAAATAGGCTTGATCACCAACCTTGGAGAGTATGATTATACCGTTGGTGGTGATTTTTCCACCTCTCTCTCTGGGGGCTTGTTACGAGTACCAAAACTGATATTGTGTGATCTTTCCTTGATTTTTTGAACGTTATAGCGCCTTTGGATCCTCCTCCGGCTTGCCATTTCATATTGATGGACGATGTCCTTTGCTTCTGTCAAGAATGGGGAAAACACCACGGGTATGCAGTTGCCAAGGCGCGTTCAAACGTCTACAAGAATGTGTACATTCAATGTGATCAATCAGGCAATTACCGCGGCCAGAAGTTGAATGAATTGGGTCGAAAAACTGCCAGTATGAAGATCAATTGCCCCTTTGAAGTCAAAGCATCTATTCATACCAGCAAGAAGATCAAAAATAAATTCTGGACCTTAGATGTTTGACACGGTGGACACAACCACAAAGCCTCTGCTACCCCAGCTGCCCATGCTGCACACAAACAGCTCAACACAGAGAAAATCAAGGCAATCTGCAAGCTATCACAAACAAATCTCAAGCCGGCCCAAATCTTGCTCCAGCTCAAAACTTCTGACAACAAAACCTATGCAACAAACAAGACAGTCAGCAACGTGCTTAAGAAATTTGGACTTGAGGAGCTCAATGGAAGGACTTCCATCCAAGAGCTCCTAGCCATCTTGAAGGAATTGAACTGGATGTGCAATGTGAAGCTCAACAAGAGCGGGAACATTCTCAATCTCTTCTTTGCTCACCCCGGTTCAATCCACCTAGCTCGGATCAATCACCACGTTGCCCAATTGGATTCAACTTACAAAATGAACCAATATAAACTTCCTCTCCTCCATGTCATTGGCCAAGCAGCATCAAACCAATTGTTTTTGATTGCCTTCTGTTTTCTCGCCTTTGAAGATCAAGAAAGCTACAAATGGGCTGTAGACTGCTTGCAGAAGCATGTATGGCGACCTCAACGCCTCCCCAGGGTCTTTGTCACCAATTGGGATGCCGCCCTATGCAATGCTTTGGAGGTAGTCTTCCCCAATACAAAGGCAAACCTGTGTGCTTGGCACCTCACCCAAAACATCGCCACCAACTGCGAGCAGTACTTTGGCACCAACAAGAAAGCTGTGGCTGATACAAAAAAGAAGGCAATGGCTACAAAGAAGAAGGGAGCGGCCAAGAAGGATGAGCCATCTGCACCAATCAATCCCTGGAAGGCATTTTTAGGTGTGTGGGGCAAACTCGCCAACTCCAAAACCCCCAAAATATATCTCGCCAATGCCGTTGCCTTGAAAGAACATCTTGCAACTCGTCAAGCGGTCATTGAATACATCAAAACTTCAATGCTTCCGGTCCACGAGCTGTTTGTGGTTGCGTGGGCTTGTCAGTACCCTCACCTCCGCAATCTCAACACTTTGCGAGTGGAATCGGGACATGCCTACCTCAAACGTTTCATTGTAAACTGATCAACTGGTGACTTACTTTCAGTTTTCAAAGCCTTGGCTCTAGCGGTGGACAGTCAACTCAACCACGTCCACGAGTCAATTGCTCGGGATACAGTCAAGACGTTGGTCCACGTTCCAAAGTCGTTTGTCCCCGTCCTTTGCAATCAAGACTTGTGTGGACCAATTTGAGCGCCTCTCCAAACTTGATCCGAACAATAATTGCTTGAACACAGTCACCATGGGGCTTGGAATCCCTTGCGCGCATAGGATCAGTGAACTCTTGGAGGATGGAGAGAATCTTTTGCCAGATGATTTCCATGTTCAATGGAACCTCAAATACAATCCGGAGTTCACCGTAAGTCATTTCTTGGTCTTTTCATCACGCGTTATCATATGTTTACTGATCTCTGCCGTTGACCCACCATAGAAACCCAATCAGGAAGAAATAGACTTGGACGCCGAAATGAAATTGATCACCGTTGCCCTCTCAAACGCGAATCCATTTGCTCTCAGTTCTCTCCTTGCACAAATGAAAGGAATCGCTGCAGGAACCCATAAGGCCCTACCGGTTCTCTCCCCTGCAGTCAAAAAGAAAACAAAAGGAAGGCCAAACTCTAAGGCGCCGGGTTTGACATCAACTAAATGCAACCCTTCAGCATTCAAGATTGTTGAAGCCAAGTTGAAGAAGGATAAGATGGCCAAGAAGCAAGCCATGAAGGCCCCAAAGAAAGGAAAGAAGAGTGTCAAGAGATTGGAAAAAGATGGTCCATCCGACACGGACAACAAATCTTTGGCTGAGGAATCCAGCAATGAGTCCAGCTTGGACAACGTCTGCTTGTCTGTCAAGGGCACAGACAAAGTAAACAACACCATGATGGAGACAAAAGAGATGGGCAAGGAGAGTCAATCGAGCAAAGGGGAGGATGGACCGGGTGATGGCAAAGGAGAGGATGGAGAGGCAGATCCAGGTCACAAACTCAACCAACCTGAAATTCCGAGCCAGTCTTTGGTAGAAGGGGGGGTCACTGTATTGGTCAAATTGAGTTCCAATCTTCTTTACGTATTGGTGGCCTTGAAGCGTTCTAATTGATCCTCTTTGCTTCTGTAGGCCAAGTATAACTTGCAGATTCCCGCACACATCCAACCTTACACAAAGGAAATCTTTGATCCTATGCCTGATGGGAATTGTGGGGTTTTTTTATTGCAAGATCAATGGGTTACAATGTGGATGGATGGTTTCAAGTCAGACAGTAAATCCTGAAAGAGGCCACCAAGAACCAAGGTGCTTACTCTAAGTTACAGGGTGGTGATGAGAAAATGAAAAGAATTCTTCAGAACCTCAAGGTCAACAGCAAGAAAGCAATGATTGGTGGCGACAAATGGCTCACGGCCAAATGATTGCCAATATGTACAAAAGGCCCATAGTTTTCCTCTCTATCAAAGCCTGTAACACCTTCCTTCCCCTACGCTCCGGTCCCTTTGTGGAATCCGAGCCAATATACCTGCTCCATGTTAATGGAAACCACTGGGTATTGGCCAATATTCCTGGGAAGGACGGTGTGAAACCCTTTCCCCCTCCTGTTTTGGCATCTTGGATGTCAACCAAGATTGCCAAAAATTGGTTGTCACACATCCAGAAAGGGATTGCTCTCTACGAAAGGGGCCCTCACGCTATGTAGTTGTTGATTTTTATTCTTATTGATGTTTTTATGTTTTCCTTTTTCTTGTCTTACGGTCCTTTCTCAAGTGCAATGTGATGTTGAAGGTTTTTTTCTCTCTTAAATACTCTGAGCAGAAACCATTTGCTGTTCACACCAAAAATAGTGGTGCACCCCAAACTTTTTGGTGTATGCCTCCACGCACACCAACAATATCTCACATTTGGGGTGCAGGACAATGTACCCCAAAGGGAATTCTACTGATTGGGGTGGAAGTTTTCAACTTTCATGTAGAATTGGTGTACTGTCAAAATGCACCCCACCTGTCCTGGGGTGAATGAGCAAGTACCCCAATGGGAAACCCTCTTTTGGGGTGACTAATTGAGTACCCCATTTCTGATAGGGTGCTTTCTGGTTCACACCAATGAAAATGGCAGAAAAAGCCCAGTACACCAATTTTTCTGGTTTACCCTACTTCTCACCCTAAAAATTTGGTGTGCATGAAGTAAATTTTTGGGGTGCATTTAGGCCAACCCAAAAAAAACTCAAAAAAAAAAACTCCACCATCTGCAGCATACCCAGAGCTTGAGCTGGGGTATGATGAGAGCATGCTGCATTTCAACTGCAAGCAGTTGACTCATTTTTTTTTGCAGTGTCTCCCTCTCTTTTCTGGACCACTTGAGGGCAGCCTCAAAGCAACTTCCCCTAAAAGTGCTGCCTACTGTACACACAGTAGGAGCTCCATAGTGGTTATGAAGTCAATAGACCATCCAAGTGAAGAATCATGAGACTGGGAGGGAAACTTGGCGAGCTTGGAGAGACCAGGTCTGGCTGCGGTTTGAGCGGCAAGCAGCGTTGCAGACTAGAACCATCCAACGGTTTTCTTGTATGTGCTGCAGTGGATATTCTACAGTTCTCTCTCAATGACCACCAACTTGAGGATTCCAATCCAAGGGGCGTCAGTCTAGCGCGCCCCACCCAAAAAAGGAAGATGAAAAAAGGTACAAAGCAGCTGAAGAGAACAAAAGCTGCTGACGAAAAAAATCAGCTGAAGAGAAAAAAAGCTCCTGAAAAAAAAAATCAGCTGGCAAAAAATCAGCCAACAAAAAAAACAGCCAAAGAAAAAAACTCAGCTGGCAAAAAAAAAAACAGCTGACAAAAAAAGGCCCACAAATTCTGGTGCACAGGCACACACATTTGTTCGCGCCATGAAATTCAGTTTCTGTGTGCCGTTTGCACTTTGTGAGTTAGTTCACCTTAGCTAAGGTTGTGAGTTTGAATCTCAAAAAAAAACAGCCAAAGAAAAAAACTCAGCTGGCAAAAAAAAAAACAGCTGACAAAAAAAGGCCCACAAATTCTGGTGCACAGGCACACACATTTGTTCGCGCCATGAAATTCAGTTTCTGTGTGCCGTTTGCACTTTGTGAGTTAGTTCACCTTAGCTAAGGTTGTGAGTTTGAATCTCACCAGCCACATCTTACTTTTCTCACTCTTTACATTTTGTGCGGATATTGTTTGTTTCATATTATGAATTTTTTGCAAGCACAAGAGGTTTTTATAAACTCCCATCATTTTTAAATAGTTCTCAAGCAATTGAAAGCCTAGTGAAAATGAATTGAACTGAATTCTTACATGTGAATACGATGATCAAAAGTAAAGACCGTCGTATGAATAATTAAGGTTAAAAAGTGGCCAGAGGGCTCACACACATTTTACTCGGAAATTCTAGCCCGGAAGGACCAATGCTCCTCGGGATTGTCGGCGAGTTGTCGGAGTGGCTCAAGTTCCTCCCAGTTGCCTCCAAAGTTGGTAAGCCCTGAGGCCAATGCCTTGGTCGCATATCGGCGAGCCCTGGCGGTTTGTCCAAATGAATTGTAAGTGACAGATGCGACAGTGTACCCGTCGGCAATGTTGTTGTCGAGTCTCTCCTATATGCGCCACGAGTATAATGATCAATTTGAATACTCTGGTATGAGCTCATTAGGCCAGCCATCAATTACTTACGATTGAGTATAACTCCAGGAGCTCTTCTGCCTCATCTAACATCTCTACGTTGGCAGGTTCGCTCCAGTCCACAAGCTTGCTGCTGAGGTCTTCGAGGCGGAGTAGTCGACGATCGGATTCATTTGCTTGAGCATCATTCATACGACAGTGGGCGCAAGTACTGGGGGTACCAGAAAGTGTGAAAAGATTGAGAAAATGAGTGACATGAGCTTCGGAGTGTATAGCTGATTCATCACTTTAAATTACCATTTGAATCCGTAATGGGCAATGTCATCTTGGCGTTGCTGGCGGATTTGGGTCATGTCACGGTCTACCAAAGATGAGATTAAAAACCTGTGTGAGCTCGATACTCTCGAAAGGAATTGAGTGGGAAGGATGTTGTACTCACAAGAGATAGTCATTTCTTCTCCGGGACTAATAACACGAAGGGCATGCATGTGGATCTCTAAAGTTTCGCTGTCAACATGGAAGGCGGTATTAGGTCGACAATCGTGATTCAATCGACTATAATGGGGAAAAAAAATCGAGGAGATGTTAGTCAGCCGCGCAATCTGACTTTCAGGGTTAAAAAATCGATGACTTACGAAGGTGACAGGAAAACGGCGAAGAAGGGGACGTCGCTGTCTTTCCCTAAGCTGATTTCGAATGAGTTCATGTCAATAGCGCTCGTAATCCAATCCTCCTCAGAAGTGCCTGTTCCATGCAGACGAGCCAGGCGTCCTCGGGTTTCGAGTGGGAGAAGATCAGCGGCAAGCTTGCGGATATGGAACCAATCTGGCCGGTCGTAGGTGGCCTCCTCAACGGAAAGAAGCATCGTTGCTCGACTATTGATCACTAGCTCGCCGGCCTCCAAACGCCTCGCTGCGAGAGCGCCCATGCCACCTTTGTGAGGCATCTCCACAACCTCAAATGCATCGTTTTTCTCCGGGTGGGTGGCAAGGTGGAGCTGGGTTTCGAGACTGTCAGCGAAAGTCGTCGATTTGGAAACCACAACCATTCCTGAACCTTGGTTGATTGTAGGATTGAGAAAGATACAGAACGGCTCCTTCTCCTCCATTTCAATGTTTGGATCGGGATGACAAGAGTGTTTGAAAAACCCGTGTGTAAAAGGGACGCCTGGGCGAGCTGGGGCCACCTTGTCATATTTGTAAACAAGCGAATCCGAAGCGGAACGTCTCACCGACAGTTGCGTGAGATTATTTGCTGCTCCCGGGCATGAATTGGACGCGGATATATTTGCTGGAGTCGAAGGGCCGAAGAGGCCTTGAGCAGGTGATAATAGTAACGAGCTGAAAGATGAATCAGAAAGCGCCAGACTTGGGGCGGCGATGCCGAAGCCAACAATAAAATTCGTGGCGAGCATGATTCTGATGATGTCTTTTGTTGGTGAACCTTCGTGTGGTTGAAAGAAAAGGAGGTTGTTTGCCAGAAAGGTTTGTTTACAATGTAGAAGGTATTAAAATGATCAAGTTGATGTTGATTGTTAGGATGAATGTTGCGACCGGTCGCTTATTTAATTGATTAGAAAGTAGAATGAAGGAAAGGAGGACTTGTCTGAAGGCTTGCTGACGGAAAAGCACAAGACGATGAGTTCGCCTGGGCTTTATACCTATCTCATGTCGAGTTAGCTCCCAGCGGAGCGCACCAGCAATGTTCACAAACCATTGGATCCAAGGCTAAAGCAGCCCGAAATCACGAGACTGGAGAGTCTCTGGCATTCGAACGCGACCAGTCCACCGTGGCCTTCGCGACGCGTGCTCACCATGCAACGGTCCGGTAACTTTGAGCTTCAAGCCCGAGTCGAATCGGCTGGGTTCCCGGTCCAGTCCAGCTTATCTATCTCTTTACGATTTTGCCAGCGCACGTTGGCCACGTCAATTCTCACGAACCATACCAGTCGCGTTACGAGGGCGTGGTGAGCATGGTTGTGGAATCGGCCCAACTGAAAGCCAGATATTTCAAGCTGGCATCCAGATATGTAACTTGGTAAGTGCTAGCATGATTTCTCATCAAGCCAGATTGGACTCATCCATTAAAAAGGAAGATAGCTGTCGCGGTCTTGACCTGAAGGTTCCGTGACGTCCGTCATGCACCTCTCATGACAGTCAAATCCACCGTGCCGGGTGCCCTGTCTGGCGGAGGGGCGCAGATCGTGGAGGGACCGGATGCACCGATGGGACCTGTCGTTGGTGTACCGGAAACCATTATTCCGAAAGATGCACCGGAAACTCATAGTAAAGACAAAGGTAACAAAGACCAAAAGTAGTTAAATTGTACAGAAAGGCGTTGGTGTAGAGACTGAAGACATATTTAGGGTCTAACTTATCAAAGTCCCCCGACTTTTTTTAGGCCGATGGCTTCCTCCTTTGGAGGGTCTCTGCGGGACGGCTTCCCCCCTCCACTGAGGAGGGACTTAGTCAAGTTAGATTTAGGGTTCTCAAAGTTGAAAACAAACCGACATACTACTCGTACACCACGGACTTTGGTTGACCAAGTGCCGACGTAAAAAATTGTGTCGGCCCAACCCCACCAAATTTTTTGGTGACCAACCCAATGTTTCGGGGCGGGAGTGATGCGCACCGCCTTCGGCATACCTTCCGGCGCCGGCCTTGTGTAATGACATGGCGTCGGCTAATCTATGTACTGACGCAGGCCTTACGCCAAGGTCGCTGTTGGCTGCTCCTGACCCGGGCTTGGCGTCCGCCGTCGGCCGAACTTATAAACACAAGTCCCGGTTCCCTACGGGGGGCGCGTGGCTGGGGGGGGGGGCTGGCTGGGAACTGGTTTGAGTTAGTGGTTGGGGTCATTGGCTCGTCCATTCACTCTACCGCTCGGGGAGATGAGGGGGAGAGGGTGCTCTACGCGGCTCTGCCGGTGCCGCCCCTCTCACGCAAAGTGACATGAGTGTTTGCACATCTTAGTTTGTCATCTGACACAGGGCGTAGGCGGCCCGGATCACTCCCGTGTTGGGGTGAATCCGTGTGACGCCTTCCTACGCCTGTGGGTTGCTCCGAGGGCTGCCAGTTGGCGGCCCTCCAAAGCAACCCTGTGAGGGTGGAGAGAAAGTGACCACCCTTCCAGTCACGTGCCTGCGAAGCCGCCGGAGCTTGGAGGGGGGGAACACTCCCGAGCAGAATGACACGGAAAAGGTCATCAAGGAGGGGGGGGGGGATCGGGGCTAGCCCCATCCACTCTGGCTTCGCAGGAGCCTGAGCCCTTGCGGCGAACCCCCCTACTCCTTGTGAAGCATTTCTTCGTCCTTGCTTAGCTCCTGCTGTTTGGTGGTGGAGCGGTGCTAGTATTTCATTTGTTTCAGCAGCGCTTTAGACTCCCTCACTTCGGCGTCAGAATACGGTCGTATATACAGCTTGTAACAATTTGAAACCCATCGGCTTAGCTTGCAGATTTTGTTGTTAGGGACCCCCATCGCGGAGCGGAGGGAAGCGCCGCCTACTCGGAACAAGTGGCCAGAGAGTCCTTGGAAGTTCCCTTTGTCCCAAAGTTCTTTCACTGTTGTTACTACCATGTTTCTCATCAAGTGGTGCCGTCTGCCGTCCAGTCAGAAACCAAAAAGAGATGTTTCAGAATTGCCTGCTTTGGCCAGGCGGCGCTTGACCGCTTCCACCGGGCATAGCTTCATTCCGAGGCTCCGGAGTTGGATTTCTTGTGTTTCCCCGGGTCCGCACGTCTTAGCGCTGCGGAGGGTGAGTGCAATTACCTCCCCCCTAGGGTCTCGTGTAGATTGGGCGTTGGAGGTCAATACGGATGAGGCCCTTGCAATAGGGCCGGTCTTGTGGGGGTACGTCAGCTCCGCTAGTCGGGTCATTCCCCAGAATGCCGTCACCACCAAGTCCTTGATTGCTTCTTCTTTCTTTCCTTTCCCGGAAAGTTCATTGAATAAAAACAAAAGGTGCTTCAAGTGTACCACCCCTTTCTTTGGTCTGGGTGTCACTTGTGCGTTGACCTTTGCCAACAATTTCAGTAGAGTCGCCACCTTAGTCTTTTTTTCTTTGGGGTATTGTGTTGAGTGGTACTTGTGCCACGCCTGGATACCGTGGAGGTACTTCTTGATGGTAGTCGCTTTCACTTCATGTGACGTTGTGGC
>LUKR01002265.1:0-10044 GCA_019395275.1 Puccinia brachypodii
GAACTAAACCACCCCTGATTTATCAGGCCCCTCCTTGTGTTAAATATATTAATTTTTATTAATATATTTAATACTAAATTCTTCTCATTTTAAAAAATATAAAACCCATAAAAAATAAAAAAATAAAAGAATTAATTCTTTTAAATTATTTTTATCTTATTTCATCTTGCACCACGTGTAGCTATAAGAATTCTTTCTTGGCATCACGTAGGCTGACACAATCCAACACTTTTTGTAGTGCAACCTTGCCCACTCAGATTTGGGTTACCAGTGCAATAACCAAACCAACCCTCACCCTAGAACTTGGAGGTTTGATCATAGATCTTTATACTTCCAATCTCCCTCCCTGCCTTAATAATATTTGCTTTGCTCAGTTTTTTGTTTTGTTTTGTAGCAGGTCCAAAAAAATCTTATGATTTTCTATATCACGGGGTTGAGGAGCTTAACAGAATGGAAAATTGGAGGGTAAAAGTAAGTTTTATTATGAGCAAGATTTACTCAACTTGGATAATCCATGTCCCCTTTGTGAAGATTGATATTAAGGATTTTAACCATATTTAAAGAGATGCAAACAATCAGTGGAGTTGGCTTCATGCCTCCACAAAGTTTTCAAAGTTTCATACGGCCAACCTTTCCTATGTGGTTTACAATTCAACAGGTTTTATGCATATGATATTTGTGGTATTCAGTTTAACAAGTCCTAGCCCAGTTTGCATCTGAACCTTTGAAGCCACTTTTCATACATGGTGTGATCAAATATTGTCAAAAATATTGTCAACCTTTGATTAATGAGAGCATGTTTGGAAATTTGGCAAATTTTAATCACGTACATCACAAAATGAAACATATACTGTTGAACTACTCTGGGATGAGAAAGAGCTTGGAGAGGAAATAGACAACTAATGGGTAAGAGTTGAACTATGGGTGCTGATGAAGCTGCTCTCCTGCCTATATCTGATGGTTGTGAGATTTTCACTAAGAAAAAGAAAAGGTGTGGCTGAATGATGTCAAGGAATGTAGTAATGTGTAAAGATATGATGGGCTGATAATAACTGCTCACTCTTCTTCTCCAAAGGACTTCAAGGACTAGAGGACTTCAAGGACTAGAGGACTTCAAGGACTAGATGACTTCAAGGACTAGATGACTTCAAGGACTAGAGGACTTCAAGGAATAGAGGACTTCAAGGAATAGAGGACTTCAAGGACTAGAGAAATTCAAGGGCTAGAGGACTTCAAGGACTAAAGGACTTCAAGGACTGATATTCTGAGGAATAAAGGACTTCAAGGACTGATATTCTGAGGAATAAAGGACTTCACTATCTGGGGGGATAGTTCACTGTGGGAAGAGTGGTTTGAGGCTTTCCACAATCTGTGGGAGAACTTGTAAGTTGTTGTCCATTCTTATAATTCTGATGCCATGTTTCTTCCTTTCTTCTTTGTTGAGTTGTAATCAAATTTTTATGTGTCTGAGGCTGTGTTGGCTGATGAGAGGAAAGGTGATAAGTATACACAGGTCCTGGGTGTCTACGGTTGTTTTAGTTTTCCTAGTGATGAGGTATTCAATTGTACAGCCTAGTCCTTGTGGCTTCTATCAACCTGATTTGTTGATATCTTGAGATGTGGGGGGAATTCCAGAGGACTGTGATTGGGTGACCTAGGATTGATGAGGGTGTAGAGTCCATATATGCCATAATAACAATGTTTTTCCTGGTTCTGAAGGGGTTGGTTGTTGAGTTATGGTGTAAATTTGATGAAAAACTCTTTTATTACTATAACCAGAAACCAAACTAAAAAGAAAAAAGAAATCAGAAAAAAAGATAAAGATGAGAAAGAAAGAAAGAAAGATATATTTACCACAAAACTGAGATATAACACTGGGAAAAAGACGCTGAGAACACAATAGGAGAAGACTGAATGATAACTAAAGAAAAAGAAAATAAGAAAGGTTTAAGGATTAGAGAACAGGGCCAAGGGTTTATTTCTCACCAAATTGGAGAGAAGAGATTTTTGCCTTGAGGGATGGACTGAGTTGGTGAGAGAGATAAAGACAACAATGTTGAGATGAGAAGAGCTTGAGGATGACTTGAGGAGATACTGTTGAGCAATTTTGACAGAAGGTACTTGTGAGTGTTAATGTCAAACAATGTTGACCAGGGAGAGATTTGTTCTTGAGGTTTGAAGTGATTCTGGTTTAATAAGAATTTGAAATTGAGAGCGGGATCACGATGAACATGAAGACAGATTAGGTTACAAGAGATTTCCCAAGAGTGTCACACAGATATTCAACAAAATTGGAATCACCACAACACATATCTTGCCTTCAAGGACACCACAAAATGAAACATACACACTTCTTGACTTCAAGAAAAACATTCACCTTTGCAGGCTGAAGGATGATGCACTTGAGAAAGGCAAGTGACAGAAATCCCACAGGCTGTGGTGACCCAGACTTATAAACTGATTGGATTCTGTTGAAAAAATGACATCATTTCTAAAACAACCTTAGCAATCAATGCACTCCTTGTGCATTGACCACAAATTTCTTGCCTTCTTAAACCTCTCCCTTTCCACTCAAATCATCTCTTTCTCCCTTATGGAACTTCAAGGTCAAACTTTCCTTGACATTATAAACATACAAGTATTTTTCTCTCATCATCCAAAAACTCTAGTTCCTCCACTTGTTGATTATCAAAATTCAACATCATCCTCACTTGCATCTTTTGTATTCACATTCCTTGACTTATAACACTCCCCTTTCCTTTTGACCTTACCGCCAACAGACTTTTATGCTTCCCTTCCATTTGACCTATTGCCGATCGGTAAAGAAAGAACTTCAAGTCTCTCATCACAGTAGGTTCCATAATGCTTTCATCTGATCTCTCTTGTCAGAGCAAGTATATTGACATCAACAATCATCATAGCTTTTTCTTTCTTTGAAACCACACCTCCTGTTGTTACTCTCTTCTTTATATTGTCATGTTTGCCTTCAGGTTAGGCTGTTTCTTTTTTCTTTATATATGTATTTCATTCTTTGCATTTTGCTTATAAGAAATACATAAAACCTTCAGTTTGATCATCAACAGATTCTATGATGAAACTGACACCACAACCTGTGGTAGGTTTCTTGATTTAATATGCAGTCAATCAAATATTTAGGCCCTGTTTGGCAGGACCATGATTTGATATTTGTGTGACCCCTGTGATATAAATTGGGCCTCCAAAACCTGATTGTCACACTAAATTTGGGATGTCCAATTGGCCCCCCGGGAAAAACCCCCTATGTCAAGTAACAAATCATGGTGCTGCCAAACAGGGCCTTAGTGATTTGTTGATGGGGGTGTAGGTTGGAACTGAATGTCTCATTATAATCCTTCAAGATAAGTGAAGACTGTGGTCTGTCCAACCAACTCAAGGGAACGTTTGTAAAGAAGAGAGCGGGGAGGTAACTTGGCAGAGTGCTAGCTGGTGACATTGGCTTGGCAACTCAGTGTCCTTATTTTTTTCCTCTCTGATATTTTATGATTGGAGTTGCATTATGATTTATTGAGCAAAGTATGTTGAAGTGTCAAACTCAGACACTGCTTGATACACATTGCTTACCCCTCCATGTGAGACTTCTAATCAGCATTGGAGGCAAACCATCATGTCATCATCAGACACAAGCATACATCACCAATGTATTCAACATAGGCAATCAGGCAATGCATACTTGTCTCAATGGTTAGAGCATCACTTATGAATGCTGAGGTTGTGGGTTTGAGTCCCACAGTACAGAAACTTTCTTTTCACTTGTTCAATAAACTATCCATGGGAGGCGCAACTTGTAAGATTTAATTTTTTGGGTGAATCGGGTTCATCCCCGCAAGTTCGTGGTCTTGCTTTGACCGTTTCGGAATCATAAAATGTCGGTCACAGGTAGATTGTTAACTTTTGATGGCCGTTGTTTGACCGGTGGAGCGTATCCGTGTACTTGGGTTTGCAGTTGTTGTTTCGACGATTGGCGGAGGCCGATGGCGGGTCTATAGAGATAAGGATGAGTTAGGGTTTGGGAGCCCGTTTAAGGTTTGGCGGGCCAGTCCCCATGCACACCGGTTGTGCGGCGGACGAAGTACACCGGTTGATGTCGATTGGCTTGGTGAGATCGAAAGGGACCCTCGATGTATTCACACAGTGCCATTAAGATGGCGGCCAGCAGGAATATTGCTGACTACGACCGACTAAGCCAGCTGTTCACCTCAGCCCACGCTTGATCAGATTCACTGCTGAAACATTCCCTGAGCCGCTTTCACCAGCCGATTTTGGAAAAAAACAACACACATGCCACTGAGGAAACGGGCAGAGATCAAACGGTCAAAGTCTCAAAGCAGGTTGGCTTACTTGCGCCGCATAGACCCACACAGCACTGCCCCAGCCTATAATTAATCCCCATCTCCACCCTGTTGACCATCCAGCCAGCCCACCACCACCACCACCCACCCACCATTCAGCAATCCAAGACACTCCTCAGCTTCACCACTCCACTACTCAAACATACCATAACCCAAGCAGGAACCATGCAGACTAACAACCCGCTTCATCACCAGAAACAACAGAAGCAGAAGAGGACGCGATTCCCACTCGGCCCATCTACTAACACCACAGAGCAACAGAACTCAGTCACCCAACTCACACACATTACCCCTGGATTGCCCCTTCCCAAGAAGAAATCCAAGCTCAATCACTCAGATCTAACCGCAAACTATGCTGGCCATCATCTGCGAGAATCCACTGAAAACAATCGGATCCATCTCCTCGGCGAGGAAAACAATTATCACCAGAACAATCAGATGGTTGCTACTAGGAACCAGCAGCAGCAGCAGTCTACCCTTGGCAAACCCATCCCACCCACTCAGCATCAATTAGACCAGATCGGCGCTCAAATGTTTCAATATGTTATGGTCAGTAATACACCCCCCAAGCATGCTCCAATTAACTTAAAAAAACCAACACTGATTTCTCGTGATCGAAATTATCAATACCAGATCTCCACACCTAGTGCAGAACTATTACAGGAGAGAAGAAAACTAATACACCAAATCCAACACGCCATCAATCGTTCCAGGATCGGGAAAAGACCCGTCGGCTCAACACCTTACACGCTCCATTTATTTGGCTCGATCAGCTTTGGCTTAGACTCGGTAGACTCGGATTTGGATCTGTGTATCCTCGATCCCGACCGACCTCAGGGTGTAACTGAGGAAGACTTGAGCCATCCCAAGTCATTACCCAGAATTCATAACGTCAGATTACTCGGACATATCTTCAGTCATGCTCAGTTTAAAGATGTCAAACCGATCCCGATGGCAAAAACGCCGATCCTCAAGTTCCGCAGCCCCAACGGCTTCTTCTCAGTCGATTTGAACTGTAACAACCTACTAGGATGCCGAAACTCTCAACTGATTAGAGCCTACTATGAACTCTCTCCATTTGTCTTTAGGCCACTCGCACTGGTCATCAAAAAGTGGGCCAAAGCACGTGGCTATTGTGATCCTTCCGGCTCTCAAGGTCCAATCTCTGCCTCTTCATACACCCTGATCTTAATGTTGATCGGTTATCTGCAAGTCATCAACCATCTCCCTAACCTTCAAGATCCTGAATATATCAAACAAGCTTTTGGCGATTCAAAGCCTGACCTCATTTACGTTAAAAACTTTCCTCAAACTCGACAGAACAAGTCAAAAAGGACCAACGACTCTTCCAAACCGGCAACCACTCTGTTGGGTATCAACACTAGCTTTGTTACCTCACCACCAGCGTGCTCTAATTGGATCCAAAACTATTCGACACATTCGATCAACGACACTAATACCTTACACCAACTAGTCTCGAAGATCTTGATTGGCTTTTTCGAATATTACGATCGATTCGATTTTCATTCTTCCATCATTTCGATCAGGGATGGTAAGCCGATCAGCAGAGAGCCGCTGGTTTTTGTCGATCCGGTCAGGCCTCCTTCAAAATCTCAACAACAAGCCCGATACCACGACATTGGAGGAGAACGACGAGACGAGAATCGATCGACTAATGTGGACCGACTCTTATCCAGTCTCAAGGACGACCTGAGTCATAATAAGACTACACTGCCTCACAGTTTGAACGACGGTGATGACGATGAGGAGGACCAGATTACGTACATACCTTTCAGTCGTCGAGAAGGAGTTCCAGAGATTGTACAACGAGAGATCGATTCAGATACGCTCTTACGATTGATGAAGGATGAACGACCGGGCAGCAAGCAGGCCCTTCCGCACTCATTAACCTCTAGCGAAGAAGAGAATCTGATGACCGATTCCACTCGGGTCTCGGCCATTTACCCATCCTCACACTCGTCTTCCCAACACCTCTTCAAGCTGAAAAATCTGTCTCTGCACGACGACCTTTCCCCCCGTCCTTCTCAACCCCATTCTGCTTCCTCGGACTGCGAACACCATCCATCGACTTCTTCCGACTCGCTTAGTTCACTTCCCCCTTCCTCTCCTTCTCCTCCTTCTTCACCGTTGGAAAGCTGCCATCAGAAATATGCCCGCGACCCGACTCTTCTCAAGTGGAGCCATCCTATGGTCGTAGTCGATCCCTTTTTATACGAAAGGTTTGTTCTCCTTCTCTCCTTTGGGAAACTTGATCTCTCAACTGGAAATTTGGAGAAAACAAAACAAAAAAACTTACTTTTTCTTTTATGTTTGATGATTCGTTCGTTATTTAGGAATACGGCTGGAAATATCAAAATTGATGTGCTCGATGAAATTCGGACTGAATTCTCTAGAGCTCTTAGGATCCTCAATGGCGGTGGAACTTTATTTGACTTATTTGACTCATCTAGTTAATCTTCATCTCAATTTTTCCCTTTTTCATGCTGCGACATAAGACAAAAAATGTTCGCCCCCTATATGTACTTGGTTGAGGTCGACCTATACATATATATTGATACGTCACTGTACATCTCTTCATCCTTTTTTTTTTAAACTCGCCTTCTTTTGTTCCTATTCTACATATATATACCATTTCCTTTGGATGTACGCTACCTGTTTTTTCTTTTTCTTTTACTTCTTCGTCGTTTCAATCAATCATCCTTGAATTCGCTTATCTGTTCCTTACTTCACTTGCTCTTTTTTTCAAGCGTACATACTTATCCCTTTCTCCACCACCCAAGCAGATAATCTTGACAGAGCAACTTGGGGCGAATGCACTAGCAAGATTTAGCCTCCGTTTGGCCGCCCCCGAGCGTAATTATCTGGACATATATGTGCGTCCTAACTTAACTAAGTTCCCGGCTTTTCTCATTGCCGATGGCTTGCCGGAGGGACTTGGAGCATCCACCGTCGTTGCGGTAAATCTTTAGGTAGCCAGCGAGTCCCGCGCGGCTCGGTTGCTTATGCACCTGATGAGAAAACCCCCCCTCGTTGCTCGGCATCGGCTCGGTAGGGAACAGATTTAGATACCGAGCCCGATCCTACCCTCGTGTCCATCTGACACGACTCGGCAACTCAACACCTCACATAATGGATCCCGACACCCTCCACTTTGAACATCTCATCTGGGATCTCGAAGAAGAGCATTTGATTCGCCGCCTCCTTACAGCAGTAGCACAGCCAATCCCCAGGATGATTCAAACTGGCCCATGAGAAATCATCCTTTGAAATTGCATTGCAGGCAACAAACATTTGATGGCAGCTTACTTTGTCAACCACCCAGTATATTTGGTCTGGTCCAGATAGTTCATCTTGGCTGCTTCAAGCCAATCATCAGGACTAGATCCGCTGGGTGGGTTATGTTTGATCACATTATATATGGCTGAGAATTTAAGGGTAGCTGTGTTCATAGCTGTCCATCTGGTAGATAGGGTGGAATTAGTAACAAGGTTAAACCTTTCTTGAATAAAAATGCTTACCTGGTTTTTATTTGAGCATGATTGCAATAGTTGGCCTTGGAGTGGGTGTTGAAGTCTTTTTTGATCTTTCAATAGAAGGTCTTGCCCAACTGGTTTGTGGCAAATTCAGGTTGTTCACTGATGTTGATCCAAGAGATGGCAAGCTGTTCTTCCTCACGTGGAAGCCAGTTTGGTCCTCTTTTTTGCTTTGTTTGAAGCTGAGAGGTATTGTTGGTTTCTTCTACTGGGGTGGATGGGGTGGTCAACAGTGGAGCTAATATGCATACAGACTCTGTAAACCAAGAGATGGCCAACTGTTCTTCCTCACGTGGAAGCCAGTTTGGTCCTCTTTTTTGCTTTGTTTGAAGCTGAGAGGTATTGTTGGTTTCTTCTACTGGGGTGGATGGGGTGGCCATCAGTGGAGCTTCTTTTGTGCTTTGAGGGTGAATTGTGCTCGGTACCAACAGTTGGTAGGCTTGTTAAAATGACGTTTAAAGAGCCTCTGTAGTTGTTGGTAAATCTAGCAAGCTGGACCAACAATCTTAATGACTAGTTTGTTAAAGAGCCCTAAAGAAGGCACAAGGGTGTAAATATGCATACAGACTATGTAAATTCAGCTTACCAAGCGGGTTTACAGACACAAGGGTGGATGCTCTTATGCGCTAAGTACCCCCCGTTGCAGTCTGAGCCTTATGGCTCTGGCTGGGGACTTTTTTAAAACTGGCGCCTCTCACTCAAAAGTGAGCCCCCAGCCACTGGAGGACATGGCCATGACAGCCTGGTCCTTGAGCACAAGACTGGCTGATCATAACCGTGCTGGCCTAGAAACTCCCCCAGCCATGGGGGTTGAAAGTTTTGTCCACCTGGGAAGATGACCTATGGGTTTGGGCCATCTTCAAGGGCCTTTGGCGCCTCCAACATGTGTTGAACAGCAATTGAACAGTACATGTCAGAGGCGGCCAGCTGTATCTCATTCAGCCATTGTCAAGTGTCAGATTTGGCACTCCATACAGTCATTCCCTGAGAATCACCATTATTGGTGATGAAATTTTGGCAAAGAAGGGCAAGTCGGCAATGCCAAAAGTCAGACAATGTCTGATATAAATACTATTTATTATTAATAAAGCGGGCTAAAGTGTGCTTTGAGTTAAGGCTGAGAGGAGGCTCAAGTGTTGACTCAGGACCAGATTTAATAGCTAATGACTGATGATTTCAATTACTTAGTTTCTAGAGATCTTTAAGTAGTCTGGATACATGATTGATCAACTTGTGGGACAAAGTGATTCATAATTAATAAAAAAAATGTAATCAATAACAGAAAGGAGTGACAGGTTTGTGAATAGAAAGAAAAGGGAGATCAAGAACAGGTGAAATTCCAGCAATTGGTGATTCTCAGGGAACTGAATGTGGGAAGGAGCCTGGGCCCCTCCAAACCAGTCAAGGGATACAATGTTGTTTTCCTACATGTGCCCCTCACTTTGTTTGGCAACTTAATAGTCTCCCAATGGATTGGGGCGGCTCCAGAGAGCTTTGAAAAAAAAAGGGTTTTTTCATAAGGCTCACAGGCCTTGGACCCAACATAGCGCTGTAAGACTCAAAAGTGGTTGTGAAACCCTTTTGCTTAATGGAGAAAGGTATGGATGAGGTGGAAGATCTGCCTTTCTATGCTATCAGAAAAACAAGACCACCAAGGTAAGCTTGGCAGTTTTTATTTGTGTGATAGAGTGTGAGCCGGCGTCTCTTTAGTGACATGCGGACACAAGGGAAGATAATAAATTATTAATTTGATTACAATTAATAATTAGAGTAAATACAAAGAGAGATTTATAAAGAGAAGAGAGAGATAGAAAATAGATTAATGTTAATTTTATTTATTTATTTATTTTTAAATCCTCTTTTAATTCTCAGACCAGTCTATATGGGACTGCTGGATGAGCTGCTTTAAGCTAGCCTCCCCTTCTTTAGAAACAGAAGGAGGTCTGGTAAAGAATGTCCAGCCAAAGTTTTTAAAGACTAAAGGAAACTAGTCAGGTTCTTTACTGGGAAACCTATGGGGTTTTCTAGTTTAACCACAAAACTGTGAATGATAAAGAGGATATTGTTTTCTTTTTATTTTATTTATTGTTTTCTTATTTTTA
>LUKR01002267.1:0-10041 GCA_019395275.1 Puccinia brachypodii
CATTATACTCGTATACTCTCGCTGTAATAGGCCGATGTGTCCAAGATTTTCGGGAAAGACAATATGTTGTCTAAGTCAATAAAGCCATTTTTGAAGTGATGTCATATATACAATATATTAATGGGTTGGTTCATGATTAAAATTCTTACTTATTTAAGTTGGATGAAGAGATAATAAAGAAAACTGAATTAAATAAGTCCAATTAAATCCGACAATGGATGGTGATGTATGGATTGATCATGTGTTATCACAATTTAGTGTTTTTTTTTTTTTTTGTCCAGATTTGACTGCACCCCTCGAATATCGAATCTCGAGAAAGAGAAAGAGAGAGAGAGAGAAACTAGACCAAACTGCAACTTAAAGTAAGACATATATTTTATCCAAATGTTGATTGTAATCATTTTAAAGGTCGTTGATGTAGTAGTAGTACTGACCCAAATCTTTCAAAAAAGAAAAAAAAGAGATGCTTGATGAGCTGTTGACCATCTAGAAGTAAAGAGTAATGTACTAGTTGAACAGGCGTAGACATGCATAGGGTCATGAGGACTGATTGATGAAGATGATCATCGTAGATGAGGTGAACGACTTGGGAGTCCGCCGGTCGATTGGGTCGAGTCACGCTCATTTTCGGTTTTCTGTATTCGGACAAAGGTCACATGGATATGGGTGAGCATGGACTAGTACATATATAGGGATATTCCCGGCACGACAACGATAGCCTTCATTCTCCCATGACGACTTAATTAACTGAGATTCAACACCCTCCGGCGTCGGAGTGGTGCACACAACATGAGACATATAAGAAGGGAGAAAGGGATTTACGCATTTAATCAGTTCGCTTTTGAAAAAAGAGGGGGATCAAAAAAACTTCAACATGTTTCAGGCTTAACAAACAAACAAACAAAATGAAGTGAAATTGAAAAAAAGGAAGAATGGAAAGGAGGTGGAACTGGGTAGAGACAGGAATCAAAAACAGAACAAAACAAGCTTTTCTTTGAGAAGAAAAAAAAAAGAGGTGAGGTGAGGTGGAACAGTTTACATGGCGTACTAAGGAAATAGAATATCCGAACGAATGAGGAAAAGAAGATGCGTTAGTAGAGTGAATGGGGGTTTGGAGTGGAGGGAGAGGGAGGAGGAAGGGAAGGGAAGGAAGGCATACTTTGCGAGTATGTTCTCGGGCAGTGGCTTCGTACTTCGCTCGATCGGTTTTATAAAGATTAGCGATCTCCGGTACGAGTGGATCATCTGGATTGGGGTCTGTAAGCATCGAACAAATCGAAAGTAGAACTAACAAAGAAAGAAAAAAGCCCATCAAGCCATTAATATCCAGGATGGTAATCAATCGGGTCAATGGCAAGTGAGTTCGTACCTTTGGAAATCGTTAAGGCTGGTGACCATTGTTCTCGGAGGATGTCAAGACAGATCGAACCGTTACTGTTGATGTTCGGGTGGTAGATCTTGGTCTTGAAGCACACTTTGGGGGGCTATAATGGCCGAGGAAGAGAGAGATATTTGGGTGAATCATCCGCTCCGTTAGAAGATGAGAGAAAGAAGTGGTTACTGACTTTGAAGGGATACTACAGATCGATGTGAGAACAAAACACGGTCAGGGAATCGATTGTCGCCTTCTCGAGAGGGGAGGAAAAAAAAAGACTAACATCGGTCGGGAAAGTGATCACTAAGAAGAATACACCACCTGCATACGGACTATCACCTGGGCCCATGATCGTTGCTTGCCACCTGATGAGGTAGAGATGATGTGATTAACTATCCGGATCTCAAATGTATATGTTGATCGCCACTTAACTGGAACATGTTGTCGCCCTGTGGTCCTGCCGAGCAAGACGAGGGGGGATCTCGGCCAAGATCATGAAGTTCCTGGTAAGCGGGAGAACGAGGAGAGAGAGGAGGGAAGAGGGTGGTGGTAAGCAGGAGTGAGACTGGCTGGAGATGGGCATGTATCGGCAGCTTACTTTGTTGATTCGTTTGAGTGCCATGGTGTGTTGTGCTGTCGATGGGAGATGGGCTGGTCGATGGGGGGAGGAGTGGGGGTGGGGGGAGGCAGTGGCAGTGGCTAGCTTAACTTGCTGGTCGCCCGCGGTTACAGGTTTGGGTAAGTTTGCTGCAGGGCGTGCGCAGGGCTCCGATCGGTCACTCTTCTCCCGCTGTCGGTTCACCCTCATCTCCAACATAACCACTCCACCGTAGACTGACATTTTGTGTAAAATATTATCTCATCTTCCATCCCTACCCTTCATCCTGGAGGAAGCAACCATAGCTTGTACAACTTATATGTTTCTGTGATAGATTTTAATTGAATATACGAGGCCCCCTTTTATATCTCGAGTGATGGTCCTTTGATGCACCGAGAGTAAATTAAGGAACAAACAAATGAATAACATTACTACTTATCATTTTTTTAAAAAAAAAGTATCTTTCAATTCTTTTGTCTCTTGTAGTCCTGAGCATTATCCCGCAGGGGTATGTAGTGCTAGGTTTAAGTCTAAAATTAATGTGGGTTTTGAAATAAGTGTTGATCCAGGATCAGTGGGGAGATAGTGACAGTTATGATTCCATTCTAATTTAATGACTTGCAGGTGGGTTAAACTCATCATCAAGTCAAGGTTCTGGAAGCAAATAAATACGTACCAGTTTTTTTTTCTTTCTGATCACTCAGCCATACAACTGCACATAAAATATAACAGATTGAGTAAAAGTAACCTGAGAGAAAATTCTAAAAAAAAAAAGACATCCCATTTATCATTTTAAATAGCCAGTTTCAATTGGGATGAAAATAAATGTGTTATTTAAAGAATACTACTAACATTGAATGGAGTCTCCAAGTGACCATCAGTGCTTTTCTTCCTAAACCAATTTGATGGCAAACCACCCTTGTGAACATACAAGTGAGATGTTATCTTAGGAAAGGGTTTGGAGTACAACTTAATTATCAACCTGATCATGGGTTCATAGAAGCTTACAAGGTATGTCAAGCCAACAAAAAAAGCAGTTCAGGCACAGGGTACAAATTGAGTCTAGCTTCTCTTGAACACAACCTTAAAGAGGAAGTGTGTCAGTCAGAAAAGTAAATGTTGAAGGTATAAGTACAGGTAAAATTGTTTGTATACATACAGGGCCTAATAAATGACTCACATGGGGTAAATCTAATTGGATACATGCTTTTGAATAAAATAATGACAATTCATAAAGAGTATGGAACGACAACTAATTAACTGTTACAATATTTTATATCAAATTTGTTATCCGTTTAGAAGCCGGACGAAAGATCGAGAGTCGATCAGATGGGTAATTCAGATTTCGTTTAGCTCCGGGGTCCGGGAGATTTTGATATATGGTTGTAAAAAACTAGCCGATTGATTTAAAGAAGATAAATGTCTGATTGCATAAGATCGCGAAGAAGAAAAAAAAAAAAAGAGTTGTGTCAATAGTTGTCGACTCTCATGAAAATGAATAGATTAAGTGTTAAAAAAAGCTCACTACTATACCATCTTGAGTCGTTTGGTCGTCTTGGGAACACTCCTCCGAGTTTTTAATTAAGTTTGGGTTCAACGCGGACACGGTTTGATTGAGAATCTCGTCTTCCAATTCGTCCACCGATTTCGGGTCAGTAGCATTCACATGAACCCATTTCTCTAATTCGACCAACTTTCGTTTGAGCTTGAAATCACCCTTCTGCAAATTAATCCCGGGTTAAGTAAGATATCATCTCCCAACGAAGTTCTTCCTGCTGTCTTCGTGATCACAAACAAACTCACTTCTTTGTCTGAAGGGTTATACTTGGACCCGGGTAGAAACCCACCCAAGTCGATGTCGGGAAGAGATCCATCAGAACTTGGTTGATCCATCCAAGCCATAGAATCGTCTATTTGATCGTCATCCTTCCATCCTTCCGCTTCCTCTACTGGTTTATTTTCCAAGCACTCGCACTCAAGTAAATCATGCGTATAACAGTTAGTATCACTGTGAAGTTCAAAAACTCGCTTGAGTTCGCTTTTCGTGAACGTGTTACCACCGCCAGAAGTTTCTTCGCCAGCTTTGGGTACATTCATCAGATCTGCTGCTAAACTGTTACATATCAAACAATTCATGCGAATGAGCTGCAGTTCACTCAATGCTCGCTTGGGATATTGACAGAAGAACTAACCCCATTTTCGTCACTTGTCGCTGAAAAATACACTCATCAATTGTACCTGTGGTAAGAAAGCGATAGATATGACAAGGTTTTTGTTGTCCTTGTCTCCAGATGCGTGCCATCGCTTGTAAGTCTGTTGCGGGGTTCCTGTTGAACGAAGTGCGTCGAAAATGTAGTTAGCCCCATATATAAACGATAATATATATATATATATATATGAAAATTCATATACCAATCCCCATCAAACAAGATCAACCGTGAGGCCCCAATTAAATTCAACCCAACACCACCGGACTTGCTACTGAGTAAGAAGATGAATTGAGCGCTGGCGGATGAGCGATTAAATGCCTGGACGACATTGTCTCGCTGATTTTGAGCCGTTTTACTATTCACCAAACCAGTCAATCATCCATTGAAAACTTGCAAGAGATGCCACTGAAAACAGTTCGCTCACCCATCAAGTCGACAAAAGGCGTAGTTGTTCGCCTTACAATGACTCTCAACGATATCGAGAGTCTTAGTGAAGTTGGACACTGTGTGAATGATTTAAAATTTAATCATTTCTTGGTACTCGCTAACGCTAGTCAAACAAGCACCTACCTAAAATGATTTTCTCTTCATTCTTCTTTTTCAGGATGGCTAAAAACTTGGCCAGCGCCATCAATTTACCTAGAGTCAGAATTCACGTCAGTGACGGTTTGGTCAGGCCGGGAGGGGCAAAGTATGACATGGATCACAACCTACCTGAAAGTTCTACGTCATCACGTGTTACCCACGGTGGGAATAATGTGGAGGAAATTTCTCCCAAGCTTTTGATCGAATGTTCGTTCATCAACAGTCCGGGCGACTGTGAGTATATCAAGAGATCAATGTTGTCCGATCAGTGGCACTCCATGAAATTCATAAGACGCCGGGTGGTGGGGGGGGGGCAATGTTTGCTCACATTGCAAAGTAGTTTCAAAGTGTTCATTAGGACAAGATGCTGACTAATATCACCTGAAAAGATGGCCCTGGTTTCTGGTGAATCTAACACGGCTTCATAAATGTTTCTTTGAACAGTTGTAGGTGAGATAAATATACAGTAATCGTGTCGGGGCGGAAGGTGTTCTTGTATCACTTCAGAGCCTCTCCTTAAAACATAATGCCGACTCATTTTCGCAAGCTCCTCTGCCCGAGCCTCACCTTGCAATCTTTGAACTGTGTTACAACAAGGCTCCCGACTCTTGAGTATTGGTTGCTCGAATTTCTTCTTGAATGTCCGATAGTCCTCTAGAATCCCGGGGTTCACGAAATCGACCATCGCGTAATATTCGGTAAGATTGTTTTGAATGGGAGTGCCAGATAAAACCACGCGTCGCGTGGTTTTCAATGATCTTAAAGCTTGTGTCGTCTTCGCTTCAATGGACCTCAAGCGATGGCCTTCATCAGCGATTATTAAACCGATCGGGGGGTAAATAGACTAAAAATGAGATGGAGGAAGTAAGTGAGATCAATCAATCGGACCCTTGTGTTAATAAGTTGCGAATTACTAAACTGACGTTGACCTCTTTCGAGAGAGTTCTCAGTTTCTCGTATCCAATGATCAAAACGTTATAATAATGGCTACCGGTAAACTGGATCAGGAATATCAATTTAGGCATCCATTTTTTCCCCCCGAATGAGAATTCCAGCCAAGCGACTGACTTGTTTAAAGTCGCATTTTCCATCAGCTGAAAATACATTCAACCGGTTTCTCCCAAGCCATTTCAGAATCTCTCTCTTCCAGTTCTACAGTCAGATGAGTACGTCATGATCAGGGCGGCTGCTGAAGAGATCGACTCATGTCGAGAGAGAGAGTACACACCTTCACCAATGTAACTGGACAGACAATCATTGCTCGCTTGATAACTGGACCCTGTCCCGAGATAGGATTTTGTCCTGATGTGACAAAACATCGTCAATATGAGCTATCCAAACATCAGCAATCAAGAAGCGGAGACTCGCGCAAAAGAGTCCAGAGTAGGGAGATGGCCTGGACGCTTTTTCCCAGACCCATCTCATCTGCCAGGATACAGCCGTTACCGCCGACTTCGCGAAGTCCCATCGTACACTATACCAGGGTGGGATTCAATTCTTTTCTTTGAGATTTATGAGACCAGAGCTTGAAATGCACACTTCATACATGAAATTAAGTCCCCTTAAGGGCGCACTCGCAATGTTAGAAAATTCTCAGGAACAGGACGATTTTGACGGAGTAAAACATACTCGATTTGATGTGGCCTTAGCGATCGCGCGATAGTAGGATCAACCACTACATCGACGATTCCCGCATTCCTAAATAGGGTCAATGCGAAACGATCAGGTCAGGTAATCATTTTAAAAAAAAGCACAGGGGACGGACTGAAGATCGTGCTTCAGCAACCATGCTTTACTAGGCTTCGTCAAAACCAACGCGCCGTCGGCTTGAGGCTAGAAAACCATCCAAGAACCGCTATATTAATTAAAGAGCTCTGGTCGAATAGGGCTTGAACCGATAAATTATCTAGTTCGCTCACGTCGAACTTCGGACCCTTGTTCATTGGGCGTTTGACAAGCATGGGATCTTTGAAACCGGTCAGTGGGGCTGCAAATGAGTTTAAATCAGAAACTCTTGATATCATCTACCCTATTACGTTGTAAACAGCTCAACGGCTTACTCACCCTCGCTTTTAACTATGTCCGTCCAATCAGTCTCCGCGGCTTCCTGGGGGTTTGCCTCGAAATCCAACACCTCCAATTCTGTGGCAGGTCTCTGAATTTCAACTTGTCGACTTCCGACTTGGATCATTGCGCCGTTTTGTAGGTTGGGATTGTATCCCAAGAGCGTACTTCCCAATACTTTATGGGTACCGCTCTCTTTCAAGACAGCCATCCGACCCCTTTGAGATCCTACCAAGGACAAGACACCGTCCCCATCCCAAGTCGACTTTTTGGAGACCTTGGACTTGCGATACAGGCAGACGAAAATTTGATGTTCCTGTACCTCTTGCGAGACAGGCTTAGTTTCGGATGGACTTTGCGAGGTTTTGACGAGGAGAGGTTTGAATCGTTTAAGATCTTTTCCAGCCGTTCGCTTGTCTATTTCATCATGATCTACCCTAGTCCGCTTGAGTCCACTCGAGAGCATGGTGGAAGCGCCATTGAACGGATGATCAAGGGTTGATTTCGTGAAATATTTGCTTTTATCGACCTGCACTGGGTTCATTGGCCGAGTTGAGCCATTAGAACGCATGGGAGGTTTGAATTTGAGGTCGACTTTTGGCGTCATTTTGAGAGAGACTTTGGGAACGGCCTGGGGAATGTGCGGGGCGGCTGGTTGGATTCAGGTGTAAGAAAAAAAACTGCGCGTTAGATTGGCTAATAAGCTTGTTTTTATAGGGAGGGGGTGAACTAACTCACGATGAGCTGGGTTGTCCCATTGACTTAATTGACCTTCCTGTTCCAGCTCTTGGAGAGACATTGGCTGATCAATCTGGTCAATAGGAAAAATTCTAGAAGTGTTAGCATCAATGTACCATTCTTCATAACACTATTTCGGTAAACAAGGACTTACTTCGACCTCCTTGCCTCCAATCAAGTAAACCTTTCCAGGAACACACTCCTGCTCAGCTGCCCATTGCCCAGATGTCACTCTAAAAACCGAAAGCGATCGAGGTAAATCCCAGTTAAACAGCGGTGTGCTCAGCAACAAGAAAAAAAAATGAAATGAGTGCTGCGAAGATCAATTGGATGACGCAACTGGGATCCATCCTCACGGGATTTGATAGAACAAGTAGAAGCTCGAATGCATAGGATCCCGTCCCCTTCCCAGGTCTTATTTTTGCGCGTTTGGATTTTCCGGTAGAGACACTGTTGATGAGAACAAGGTGGGTTTCAGTGGTCTGTCTCGACTGCAAACAGTACATTCTGAACGAGCACTCACAGAGAAATAGATTCCAGACTGAGTCGCATTCGAACCAGACGATAATGGCTTCCTATCCATGTTCACGAAGATGGTCAACAACCTGCTGGTCGCGAGAAACGTTGGTGGTCCCTCGGAACGGGAGCACCCGAACTCAGGGGACCCCGCGGGTAGGTTAGGTAGAGCCTCATTCCATCGAGATGACAGCTCAGCGGAGTCGCTTCAAACGAGGGCCTTGCAAAGGCATCCATCCGTTGTGGGCAGAGGGTTGCTTGGAACTGGATGAAGCAGCGCAAACAGCCGTGGCAAGTTTCCTTCGATTGATCAGGCCACAATTCTATGTTAAACATTTTTTTGAATTTCTTCTGAAAATGTTTGCACACTTTTCCGGAGTTAAGCTGAAGTGAAAGCAGAGCGAGAAAATTCCTCCACAACAGATCAAAACGGGCTGTAGCAAGCTGGCTTCTAGTACTTGTGATTAGTGAGTTGAAGAGCCTTCAGAAAGCCTTGGCGAGGAACCCTGCCAACCAAACATGAAACAAGCGGCCTCTGGCCGGGCTCAAGACGGCAACGTGAAGCACCTCACACAAAAGATAAGACCTTCGTTGGACTCGGCCAACAACTGGCGTGGATACTGGTGTTCCAAGTCGGTATCGGTTGAAAATTCATATCACCAGTATGTACCCGTCGTCGCCACTCGCACCCCTGCGCCCCCGAGAGAAGGATTGTTGCAACTTTTTCGCAAGTGCGGAGGCCGGGAGTGCTCAAAAACTTGGAGTGCTTGAAGAGACAATTGGCCCTTGTGGGCTTGGCGGATTAGGAACCTATGGTAGACTAGCATGGTGCCAATCCATCAACTTGACTCTCCGTCTTGAATACCTCCTGCATCGTCTGCGTGCTCCCATGTTGCCACGACTCGAGTAATATTTCTTACACCCTCACCCTAAAGTCCGCTAGTCATCATTGCCACTTTCCTTTGCTCCAACGCACCATTGCCCTCTTTGACCTCCTGAGCTTCCCAATACACATCCGTCATCCCATCTACACCCCTCTCATCTAAAGATGCAAATCCTAAGCGCAATCACCTTAATCTCCCTCTTGGCATCCTTCCCTCTTACCTTGCATGCTCAAGCTGTTCCCAACAATTATATGACAAGACAAAAACTGGATTGGGCACGAGGCTATCTGGCGGTCTATAGTGCAGACGGAAAGGAAGCTTTAATCCGCTTTACCAGAAAAATTGGGGTCCCTCGCAGTCGGATGACCACAATTGTGATTTTGGACGGATCCTCCAAGAATGTTTATGAACTGGTTTTGGTCAGCAGTGTAACCGCTCAAAGGAGGAATGATTATGTGACATCAATCTAATTACCCGCTCTACTCAATTCATCTGCGGCAACACTCTACAGAGCAATGATCATTGCGGCCAAAACTCAGTCTACGCCGAGTTTGAACATCCCAATCAAAGAAATCAGGTTCCAAAGCAAGAATTCAACATTGAGGTGCATGATTACGTGAACAAAGTTTTTTTTTAGTGTGAGTTTTGCCAATGGCATTGCACACTATGAATTTCATGATATTGGTTTACAAATTAATGTATTTGTAACGGTTTTCAGTACTTAGTAAGTGGCTCTAAGTTCAGTGAGTACAAGACAGTGATAAGAGACAGGATTGTCTAATATGTTAGTGGTTGGTTGTTGCCATGTTGCAGGCTGGGTTCACTTGGGTCACAGGTATTGCAAAGCAGGCTAGGCAATAGAGTGGGGCTTGTCTGGTGAAATGGTTTTAAGAAAAAGTAAAATTGAGGTTTGTAAACATTGTGGGACTCCTGTGGGACAAATGGATATATTTGATGAAGGTTCCCTTGAGGGGGAAATAAGTTGCAGATAGGTTGAAAGGCTATCACAACTTATGGGTGGTTTGAAAGACCATACCCCTCTAAGTACTATACAAATATAAAAGGAATCTT
>LUKR01002268.1:0-10036 GCA_019395275.1 Puccinia brachypodii
ATACGGCCGTGAAAAATAAATCAAAAAAACCGTGTGCCTGCGCGGAAACCCGCGTGTGCTGCGCAGCGGGGTCTGGCAGAAAACCGCGTGTATGCGCGGAAAAACCGCGTTTTTTTATTAATGCCCTAATTTTATTAATATATTTAACACTAAAATTTCTCTCTATTTTAAATATAAAAATCCACAAAAATTACTAAAAATTACGTCTAATAATAAATAAAAAGAATTGATTCTTTTAATTTATTTATATCCTTTCTACTTGCACCACGTGTAGCTATAAGAAGTACTTCTTGGCATCACATAGGCTGACATTCTTCCCACTTGACTCTTGTTGCTCTGGTGCCTACTGTAGCCCGTACTACCCTTGCTACATGGAGGTGCAACACTAAAAAACTCATCAATAAGAATGAATGAACTTGGTGAATTGTATATTCTTGCAATCTCATATCTCGCCCATTGACTTTCCAGTATGTTCACTGATTCATCTAAACTTTTACAATGTAAATGGAATGTGAAACCTTGGTGGTCGTTAACCAAAGATATCTCACAGATTGTGTATGGGAAACCAAGTAATACTCTTGATACACCACCAGTGAGGACCCCGGCAAGCCCCCTAATAGGGGGGGGGGGGGTTGAAAAAGTCTGGATTTTGGCCAAATTCATACCTGTTTTCTGGGACATTCATACCACTTTCAAGAGTATGTTCAGGCCAAAATCCCCCAAAAAGAAGGGGTTCTCCAAATTAATCCTGATTTTGGAGTTGAATTCTGGATTTTACTGGTTTTGACCAGTTTCACATACCTAAAATGTGCAATCTCAAGAGCACCTTTTTGGCCCAAGATGGAAATTCATACCTTTTTCAAGGTTCTTCAAGAGTATGTTTTTGGGATTTTTGGGATTTTAGCATACCTTTTTCAACACCCCCCTATTGGGGGGCTTGCTGGGGTCCTCACCGGTGCACCCGGTTGATTTATTTTCAATTGGAAATCCAAATTGTATTCGGTTTCCTTATAGTTGGGGGCCGACGTCAAAACCAACATCGGCGCGTCACCCCTTTTCGAGCTGGGAAGCGTTCAAATATTGAGCGGCTTGGTATTTGAAAAAAAATCAAATTCAACACCCCACTGAAACAAATTTGCAACACCATTGGTGTGGGGATTGATTTTTTTCCGAACGCCCACCTACTTTGTATTTCAATTAGAAATACAGTGTGTCAAATATCAATTTGGAATCCAGCCAATTATCGAAATACTATGGAACCGGGAGATGATTTTCCCCTCCCTCCCCCGGGCCCCAACCCAATCAGGTAGCTGGAAGCGGTATCAAAACCATACCTCCCGTATGCAGCGGTTTTTGAGTAGTTGGCAGACAGAAGAGAACTGTTTCATGCTTATTTTCTTTGTGGAAAGGACCAACAGAGTGAAATGGGGGAAATTGTAGAAAGTGGTGGAATACCAGCTATGGAAGTAATAACGGGGCTACAACCTAACTTAAAAAAAGTCACTCCCTCCTACAGACCCGAGTGGTAAACTATGTGTTGCATTGCGCCAACCGGTGGGAGGGACTTACGCCCTAGCGCCTTCATAGCGCAGAGGGGTTTTGCCCCTTTTGGTGGGGACTTTTTTAAAACAACCATAACTCTGGCGTCCTTGCACGTGAGGGCTCCAGTTTTGTGGTGCCCGGAAGGCCTCCTTCCCCTCCATCAAACCAGCCCACAAACATTGCCGTGATCAATGTGTTTTTTTTTCTGAGAATTTTTTAAGTGTGCCAAACAGAGACTGCCATCCTGAGACACGTCTCTCCTGTATATGGGCATCCCATATACAGGAATGTGCCAGATACATCAGCCGCCACATTCCTCACTCTTCCACCACCAACCACTGTGGCCGCGGTTTGCAAGTGTCTTGTAACTCTCTGCCAATTTGGATGGCAGGAGAGCCCGCGCTGCCCATTAATGTGTACCTCTTGGGTGCAAACACGTCTGAAGCTCTCAAACGTGTTTGTTATACACAGCAGGCTGTGGGAAGGGGTGAGGAGGTTGAGGGGATTCTGGTGTTCACATCAAGCACTCACTAGTCTGTCCCTCTTGGCACCATTTGAGTCCTGCCGCCGTACCATTTGCCTCGCCCACGCCAGCTATGACTCCTGATCCACCTGCCACACCCGGTCCCTCTGGTTCCCCGGGTACACGCGCGAACAAGCCCCATTCTGCCGGGACTCCTGGCTCACGGGCCAAGCCAACTACCACAGAGGAGAAAATCCTCGCCATCTGTGATTTCATTGGAACCACCGGGCTAGACACCAAGAGGTTTATGATGGCCTTCTTGTTATTGGTGTCCTGGCGCCAATACTACGGTACCATTACCGGCTGGAGTTCAACGGAAACTCTTTTGAAAGCAATCAAGACTGTTGTATGCTCCCAAGACAATGGCCGTGCCAACTGGGATGAATTCATCCTAGGCCAGGTGAGCAATAGCTATGTTGTCTTGCGTGGATTCCATTGGCTAATCCTTCATCTTTTGTTTGGGCAGGCAATTGACATTGTCAATCATGAGGAACCTGCGCGTGAGACTTATCCCAAGGGCTCCTACGTCAACTCAAGGAAGATCAACAGTGCATTCTTCACCAACAAGGAGTGTCTTGCTTGTGATCAGGCCCTGGCTGATGGCATGCCATTTTTGTACAATCTTCTCCAAGCCAAGTTGGGGGCCATCACTTCTCTGGAAACCAACAAGCAACCAAACAGAGGCATCCTGGTGCAAGATGGCCACGACTCTGATAGTCAGGAGGAGGAAGAGATTGAGGAGAATGTTGCGAGTAGGCACCTCAACACACTAGATACGGAGGATACAGAAGGAGGCCACCCAAAAGAGCCCTTCAATCTAACAGAATCTGATATCAATCAGTACAAAGGCGTGTTCCTCGCCAAAAGCCCCAATGCTACGGTCAGAAAGCGCCTACGCATGCAAACAGTGAGTCTGCTGACTGTTCCCACAAAAGTGCAATAATGATCCACATTGACTTTCTTTGCGGGCATCCAGATGGTGAGGACCATTTGTGCCATGGTTGCCTTTGGAGTCAATCACCAAAACAATCTGTTTCAGCTCAGAAACTCCTTGGTTTTTGTAGCTTCAGGGGTCACTGAGAGGGTGAACAAGTACCTCAACTATGTTGGTTTAACTTCTTCTAGGAAATCCACACATCTAGCCCTAGAAACTCTGGCCCTAGAGGCCAAGGAGTTCATTGTTGAACGCTTCTCTCTGGCCACTCCTACCTTGCTTGAACCGCTGATCTGCTATGATAACCTGGAATTCCAACAGAAGATCCACATGCAATCCGTCGGCCACACAAGCACCATGTTCCATGGGACTTGGGGCTATATTCACGCGCCACCTGCATCAATCCTACCCAAACTAGACCCCGCCGAGCTGACTACTGAGGCAATGAACAAAGCTCTGCACGCGGCTTCCAAGATCCCAATCACTCCAGAGGCATTCACACCCACGCACAAAAGCGCGCTGCAATTTGAGGCAACCCTCAAGTCACAGATCTCCAGGGTCATACTGGAATATGTGGCCGTGGCCACTGATGACAAGATCAAGATCCCCAAGGACCCACCTCCAGTGGAGCCTCTGGAACCCACCACCCCTGACATCCGGATGTTGAAGCTCATGGTAGCTTCAGACAATTCAGCCCAAGGCGCGGCTGATTCAACAGTCCGGCTTGACTCCTGAGGAGTTTCATTCTTGGCTGCAGATAATTCAGGGTGATCTTGGCTCCTGCAATCTAGTCGGGAGTCTTCAAAAGCAATGTGCACCTGCACGGGAGGGGCGCTCCCTTGAAGCCTTGGGTATTGTGGCCAACAAACCGCTGACCAAGAAGGATTACAACCTCATGTTGTCCCACATTGAGAAAATTCATGAGGCCACATTGATCTATTTTGTTTTGTGCATTTATATTTTGTTACTCCTCTTCCTTCCCGCGCTGGCTAATACTCAGCAGCTTGCTAATAAACACATACTCCATTTACAGGTCTGTCATGAACAAGGAGCACGAACCCCTGTCCCCCAACCAACAAAAAATGTCATTGGAAGCCATCACGTACCTGGTTCAAAAGATGTATGAGTGTTTCTGCTCTGGAACCTCACGCCGGGCCGCAGGAGCCTCTGACTCGGTGGCCCATTCAAACACCCTTTTGCAATTCCGCAATTTTGCCACCATATTGGAGGCTGGCGACCCAGGCAGGCTCATGTACATTTGGCAAAGGTAGGCAGTGATGGGACAAGAGCTCCCCAAGTTGCCCCATTACTCCAAGCACCTCCCCAAGTTAATCTTGATGATTAACTCCGTCCTACCTGAATCTCTGGCCAAGCTGATCAAGAGTTCATTACTGATCTGTCCCACAGGGCGTGCAGGGCACTTTGTTGCTACTGACTTCTTCTTGCAGGTCCAAAATTACTGGTTGAAGTATTTTTACAACCACTCTGGGATAGGCACTGACATCAAGCGGTTAAAAGATGTATTTTCAATAAACATCCCTACGGTAATTTGCCCGCCTGATCCTTTGGGGCACTCTTGGAATTTGTCTGACAGCTCTTGGTTTATTTCAGCTGCGCTTTTTGATGCAGCTAATCAAGATTGATTCCAGGACAAATGTAATTCATCAGTCGCACAAGAACAAGTTAGACACAGTTGGTATCAATAACTTTTTGCGCATGTCCAACACTGAAAACGTGGCACTCCCAACATCAAGCGCTTATTGTGCAACTACTACAACAGACGCTTCCTTAAGTGGGATCCAGAAACTCAAACAAGAATCACGCAGGGGAGCACTTGGACTCAACCGCTTCCGACCCAATGCCCCAGGCATCTATGAGTTGTATGAAAAACTGGCATCAAATGTGGTGCATGAGCAGCTGAACCCCGCAGGAGCCCCGGTAGGAGAACAGATGAGCTTACCGCTATGACCAGCAAGTGAGTTCAGATTATATTTCCTGGCCATTTGCATTGCCAGCGTTGGCACTGGCCCGGATTCTATGGAGCTCCACCTGATTCCTTGTCACCCGTGCTTGCCTCTCTTGTTGCTGTTGCAATCTGACGCATGCTTTCCCTTTGGCTCGCAGTCGGTTATTTTGGATGGCCTCTTTCCTGGCCAATTTCTCGCCTGCCTTCAAGCGCTCCCCATCAACCCGTGCCTGATCCACCACAAGGATGCGCTCCACCCGTTTGTGCCTCTTCACCTCTTCCTGTTGTGCATATTCAAGCAAGTACCCCCTTTGCCTCTCTTCCCCACGTCCATCAAGGCCAACATCCCCAGTGCCTCTGTCTTCTCGCCCTAAGGTAGTTGTATGTCCAAGCTTGGCTGCCACCAGACGCTTGTCTCTTCGGTGCCGTCTCCCCAAGGGAGGCGTGATTTGGCCGCTTCTTGAGGAATTTTCCAAAAGACTTCTCCGCGGAGCGTGCCGCCACTTCTGCCAGTATTTCATACGCCTGTTCTTGTACCTCTAAATTCCTCTGTGTGGACTTGGCTTCAGCCATGGCGGTCTCCTCCAAACTAGTTTGATAGTACTCGCTGGCCATCCATTCCACGATTGACCGTGAGAGTGATTTGACTTGCCCAGGGAAGAACTGGCCCCCTATGACCTTAGCCAGATGGTGTAGGTCACATGCATCCTCATTCTTGGGGCATACCTGATCAAATGAGGCCACTAAGTGTTTTGCATCAGACAAGGAAAATAAATCGGCTGGCAGGAATTCGTCATTTTGGCCTAAAACCTGAGAGAAAAACACCTCAAAGGCTGACATCAGGTAGTTCGCGAGGTCAGCCGCATCAATCGCCGAAATCCTGCACGTCGCAGGGGGCTTGGAAGACTTCTGTTCGCGTTTAATGGTGATGATGGATGTGTCCCAAGGCAGCTTTGTTGGATTAAGCAATAGGTTGTCGAAATTATCACTGTCCATCTGCTGAATGACCTTCAGTATAGCCTTGGCATCGTGTGGCGCGCAGTTGGAACATTTGCACGGCGCAAACCCAGCAGCTACCTCGCGAGCCTTCTCAGCAATGTAGTTGTGGTCATCCACATCTATTGGAATATACCCGTGCCTAGAGGAGTGCATTCTTAGCTGGTAAAATACCCTGAGATAAAAGTTAATACCCATCAGCAAAAGAACCACGACTCAACTTGTTGTCCATGGTCAGAGCCACCCTCAAGCACAAAGGTGTCACTGCCAACGCGTCCATCCGATTTTCTTTGCCCTGGTTCTCCCCGGATTCGAATTCTACGAGTGAGTTCTTGCCTTTCTGCTGCACCGGCTCCATGAATAGCAATCCAAGTCCAGTCTTCCCATCTCTGCCGCATCTGCCAACCATCTGCACAATTGAAGCAGGGTTGCCGCGGCCCATGTGAATGACGCACCGCACTTGCTTGAGGTTTTGGCCCAGTCCTAGCGCCATAGTAGCAGACAGTACAGGGAATTTGCCGTCCATGAAATCTTGCATATTGGCTGCCTTGTCATCGTCGCCTGTTACTGAGTGGTAACGCCGTATAAAGCCATCCAAGGGGTTGTACTCGTGTTTTTTTGTATGCCGGGCCTCATTAACAACCTTCATCACTTGAAAGGTGAGGTTCCCGGTGCCTGAGTAGATTGGCATTGGCACCCCCTTGTCCGCGGGGACGCTCAAATGGGGCCCAAAAATTCTGAGATCATCACAGGAATGCAAAGTGAACTCCATGTTGATTTGGATGAGCCGTAGCTCCAGACGTGTTAGCTCGCCATCAAGCATAGTGACATTGCTTGTCTGAAGCCGGAGGCTTGTGAGGATTGAAGACACCGCCAGCGGCCGGCAAGTGGCTGACAGCATGAGCACGGGTACGTTGTTGGTTGCCATCAATCTCGTGGCAATGCTGCCATATGCAACACGGAAAGGCCCGTGTTCTTCATGCCGAGTGAATGTTGAGATTGTCTTGCATGCCCTAGACATGACAATAACCCACAGGTAAATCATGTGTGCCTCGTCCACAACCATCAAGGCCAGAATCTTCTGGAACTCATGGCTGAAGAACATCTCTGTGAAGAGAGAACTGTTCAAAAAGACCTCTGGGCTCTGGCCAGGCAGAGCCAGACACGTCAGCCAGCCCACTGGGCCACGCACATATTATGATATAGATGACAACTTACAAGGTAAACAAAACCAAAGTCTCCTCTCTTAACCTTATTGATAATTTCCTCATTTAACATCATTTTATTCAAGTAGATGGATTTGATATTTATGAATTTTTTCTCTCTAACCTATTGATGATGCCGAAAGAGCAAGTTTTCAGGTCTTCTGTGAGTACACAATCAAGCAATCAAACCGCCCAAACCTGGTCATCTCCTGGGGAATCCAAAGGGTTCAAAACTAGTACTACAACCTTTGTCTTGAAAAGGTTGAAGTACATCTCCAAAATTCGAGTTTTCCCATACCCCGTGCCGGCACAAAGAAAGCACTTTTGTCCTCGCACAAGCGCCGAGACGGCTTGGATTTGGAGTTTTTTTGGTTTGTTGTGGTAAAACTCGACCGCTTGTGTACGGATGTGTTGTTTGAGTAGCTGGTTGCTCAGGCCGGTGATGTGCAGGGGGGGCTTGAGTGCCTTAGTAGAATTTTCATTCATCCTACCTCGCCGTTGGTGGTTGGTTATTTTTAGAAAGAGTTAGGGGGTCTCACAGCGGCCTGGCCAGTGTAAAACTTTGTAAGAGCTTCCTTACAAATGGATACACCCGGAAGATGCGGGATGTTTGGCAGTGTTTGCATCATTCCTTTTGGTAGATTGGCTGAATACTTCTCTGTACGGATCTGACCCCTGGACCACAAAGCATACTGTACAAAAGGCATCTTCTGGATCCCAGGCGGATCTCAAAAGGCCAAATGGTGAATATTTTTTTTGTGGTTCAGCTTTGTAAAATTATGAGTTGACCAAAAAGTTGCGCATGGTTCCAGCGCACATTTCTCCCACCAAGGGTAGGCCAATTGCGGCCGTGATGGTGGAATTGAGCCAAAAGCCACCAAATTAGCAAAACTCCCATGCGGTACAACCGACAAAAGGTGTAAGTCCCTGCGGGACAGCATCCCCCTCTATTTACAGGAGGGACTTAGTTAAGTTAGGGCTACAACGGGGCTACACAGAGCACATTAATTGATATTCTCTTGATCAAATGATCAAGCAAAAAAAAGGAAATACTGGTGAATTTGTGAATGGTTAGAAAAAAAAAAAGAGAGACGTAAATAAAGAAAGGGGAATTGTACAGTCAGTTGGGCAGAAATCTTGTCTTTGGGTGACCATCTATGGCCATTCATTCTTAACACCCTTGAGATTGTGGGTGATACATTCAACTTTGGAGTCCTCAATGTTGTAGGAAGTGATTCGAGCCAAGATTTCTGTTTCCGAGGGCCATTCAACTACAACACCATTTTCATCGTCCCATACGGCTTGACCATCCCATAATCTCTGATCTAACTCAACCACCAGCTCAGCAAAGCTTTGAATGAATGGGTTAACTTACAGTTATAACTGGAAATCAACCCAAACAAGGAAGAGATAACTCACACTTGCTTGTAGTTGGATTATTTTTTCCTCAGCTGTTCCAAGTGGTCGTCAACCCCCTCCCAATTTGTGTTGGTTGCTCCTTTGGACCGTTGAATACTGAGGTGGCTCCTCAAGTAGGCTAGCCTGATCACAGGACCAGAGTCAAGAAATGTTTTGTGTACGGCCTGATTGTTGAGTTTCTTGTACTTGTTATTCATCAATCGGTGTACCTGTTAACCAATTGATGTGATAAATGGACAGTGTTAGTTTCACACTTGGTGAGGGAGATGAAAATCGGACACACCTGAGCAACATACAAATGTACCCTGACAACCGGTCTAATGGTGGTGTTACCTTCATCTTGGATCCCAGCCAGGATCTTGCATAATTCAAGTTCAGTAAGGGGATCTGTTGATGGGATACAAAGGCCCGGCACTTACCAATTTAGCAAATGTGGTCTTCTCTGACTTCAAAGTTGATTGAATGAGTTTGATGACACTCTCCAACGCTTTTGGGTTGCCTTCTTGATATCCAGGAGGGAGATGGAATTTCTGGAACTGGTCAGTCTGCTGATCAATGATGTTTTGGTATGCAATATCAATGATCAGCCTGAGTGGGCACTTCAAAAAAAAAACCGTACCTGCATTATTACCATGGGGCACTTGGTGATGTGCCTGCAACCAGTAATGTCTTGGCCATACTTCTCAAAGTTGGGCCATAGGAGTATTGCCTTGATGTGGTTGCGGAGAAATCCCTGGAAAAAACCCCAACTAAGAGTGAGTCCTGAAAGGGTTGAGTGAAGTGAGCTCACCCTGAATTCATTGTTGTACAAATGACTCTTGACAGGGTCACCGCCACCAGAGGGGTGGATTAATCCTGCGGGGGTGGATGAGTCTGACACAGAGGTGGATTTAGATTTGGATTCAAGCTGGAGCATCGCAATCGCTAACAACTGCTCATTTGCTGGGAGCTGTGAATTTGAAACACTCAGAGGGAATAGGCAGGTGTGAATACATATGGTTGAGTTGATAGAGAGGGGAAATACTGACTTCCAATAAAAATCAACATTTTTCAAATATTGCATCACTGATGCCTAGTTGTTGTTGAATAACACGAAGTCTAGCCACTGGTCCATAATTGGAGGGGGACAAGGAAAGTTCTTGTCAGAGTGGTCACTTACTGTAACTGAACAGTAGTGATTAGCACTTTGATGAAAGATTCCAGGTGAGTTGAGACGTAAATATTCCTGTAGAAAGGAATCCTCAATCAGTAAATTCTTGCACTGAGAGGCTTGCTGTTAAGTGCATTCAAATCAACAACCAGTGTTAATAGGCAACTAGGGATAACTCACCTAGGTTCATGGTAATCCCTGGGGATTAAAGGGTTAACAATAAAGGATACTTTAGCAGAATTGTTGATAGTGATCCAGTATTGTTGATGGTTGGAATATGAACTGTAAGTCAGACTACTAT
>LUKR01002270.1:0-10030 GCA_019395275.1 Puccinia brachypodii
AACAGTTATGATGATGATGATTGCGACGTCGTTTGGGGCTGATCAGGGCTAGCTCCAGACATCTTTTTATTCGTGACGAACACAACTCCGGTGCAAGTCGACGGTCAATTCTTCGAATGCATTTGATTTTTTGGATATTCATTCACTGTCGTGGTGTTTCCCTGTCCCTTACTACCTCAAGATCTCTGACCTGATTCTATTTAAGTTTTTCTGTTCCCATTAGAGATTTTTTTTGACATCCTGCTAGAAAACATGAGTGGTAGATTTTTTTTTATCTCCTTTAATTCACAAAACTGTAGTTTTCAGCAAGGGGGTGTGTTGGATATGCTTATACTCAGTCTATGCTTCTACTACAGTTATGTTTTGGTATTGTATTTAGTCTGCCTGATCTCTGATCCCGGAGCTCTCTCCTCACTGAATACAAACCACATTTTCCTTAGTGTCAGCTCCCAGTGTCACAAGACCTCAGTCTGGTAATCTTCAGTACTTGCAACCCCTGTGACACCCAACAGTGCCAACCTGCCACAAGTGTATATTGAAGCTCTTGAAAAAAATCTGTTTTATTTTTTATTTTTAATAAATTTTCCAAATTTGTATTTTGTATTTGATTCTTGATAATCATTCTCTGGAACCTATTTTGTTCCATTTGACCAAGTCTTGTGACTTGTAGTCTTTGAGTAGAAGTGCTGGGATCCAAAACAGCTGTCCCATCTTTTCTATCAAGGCACTGTACATTCCTGTTAAAATCAAGTGCTTTCATACTTAAACTTCTTAGCTTGAATGCTCCACCCCTCTGGTGCATTCTTATTCTTATTGGTGCAGCACTCTGCCCTGTGCTCAGCTGTTGTCACAGCATAGTGCTCAGCAGTTGACTGAACATAGTTCTCAGCAGTTATGGCCACATTTGCCACTTTCCCTTCTACAGGGATTACACCTTCAACACAGATTGTCTGTGCCTCCTAGATGGTGGCATCACAAGGAATCAACTGGCTCAATAAGGAGCAAATGGATTGTTTAGCATCTGAGTTCCCATACGAAAATCACGCAGGTGTGCGGTCGTCTTTTTGAGTTAAGGGATTCCGGGCTTGCTGCGGGACCCAAGTCGGACAGGGTCGGGGGGACCAAGCGGGTGCTCCGATCCCGGACTTCCCCCCGTCTCCCGCTCGGCCGTCCCACGCGTCGCTGTGCTGGTCGAGGGAAAATAAAATAAGAAATATTTTTTGACCAGAAACCTATCCTGGCGATCATCCAGGCTGCTCGAGTCAAAGAACCAGCAGAAACGAACCAAGAACCAGGAATACCTGGGCGGAAGCGTGACTTGGTTCTCGGAAAGCACCAGCAACATACCGCAGGATGGACCAATCGATATTCTCGCTGTTTACCACTAAGGACTGGCCGTTTCAATCGGCAACGAGAGCTTCTGATGTCAGTGAGGCAGGCAGACAGGCTCAGAAAGAAAAATCGGGGAGCAAGACTGATAAACTATTGGCGAGCAAGAGACTTCGATCGCGTGTCGAAACAATCGATGGGATGTTGTTCTTCGATCGGTTGATGAAACTGGGCTCTATCCCGAACTTCAAGGACCTCTTCCCACCACCACATCCATCTCGTCTTCGACAGCTGTTGGACTCTATAGAGGCATGTGGATTCGACCTACTAAGTAAGTGCTCTCATGCTTTTTTCCCGATTCGGTATACTCACTTAAGTTGGTGTTACTTTTTACAGAAAAGAACTGCTTGGTGTATTATCTGTTGAAAGAATACGGCGATGGTCGAGAGACTCGATTTGCAATCGACCGATTGATCCCATCCCACTTTAGTCGTGGACTTGATGGCTTATGGGCACTCGATCACTCCCAATGGCAGGTCTGTTGGCCCTCGGGATCCATCCGACTACAATTTTTCTCGTGACTGATATACCCTCGTTCTATCCATTCAGTCTGCCATCCGATCCATGTCAGATCCCACAGTGACGCCAGATTTCCTCCCAGAAATCATCCAGACTCTTGCTACACAGCCCACCTTGAAACGTAGATCCAACTATCTGATGACATTCTATCAGCTTACCCAACCGTCGCTCGATCTTCCATCAATCGAATTCGTCTTGCGAGCCATGTGTATCAACTGTAACCTTCGAGCTGCCTGGGCTCTTCAACGCTCTTATGGCCGACCGGAGCGAGATCGACTGTTAAGGATCATCTTTGAAACTTGCTTTGGTCTTAATGACCATCGTCAACCCCTAGGAGAAGTCCTGCAGATTTTAATTGCATTTCCATTTGACGAGCTCGAAGACACGACTCTATCTCGATTTGCCATTAACGCACCCCAGCTGTTGCCTGGATCTCATTCAATGGTCGTGATTCAATTTTATCTGAGCAAACTCACTTCCGAGGCTCGTTACATCGAGGCCATCAGATTTGAACGCGAATTGTCCGAGTCAGCTGGGATCGTCTCTGATCCTGATATCGATCGGGTGATCCGAGGTATTGCTGAAATGTTACCAGAGGTTCAACGGAATATGCTGGAGCTCGAATTCGATCAACAGCATCCAATCCTGAACCCGGCCCAAACTTCAAACGGGATGGCCTTAGACCCTTCCAACGATATGGACCTCAGTGCAAGTTACGATGTATGCTCACTCGCTTGGGACCCACCTGCCTCACCCCCAGTATTACCGCCCCCCAGCTCGTTGGCCGAGGCACGCACTCAACAAGAGCTGCTTAATCCCCCCAAAACGACTGTCTCCAGGACCGCACTACCTCTATCAGCCTCGCCATTCTTAAGGCGGGCGATGCCAAGGATGTCACTGGACAAGTCGAATGTGCCACAAAAAGTACTGCTCAAAGCACTTGCCTACACTCGCCAGCCCTCAGCACCTAGTTCACCGGATGTTCATCAAGAACCAGCTCAGATGGATCAAGTTGTTGAGCAAGGCGATTCCGAAATGCCACCCACACCGGCCTCCTCGCGCCCCACTCCGCGCTTTACCCATTTTGTGGGCCCATCTCGACTACCAACTAGTGCAAGTAAGCCGCCACCGCCACCACCCAACTTCTCGACATCATTTGCTCGTTCGAGCGTTGCGGCTACAGGTAGTCCATTCCATAGACTAAGCTTTTCAGAAGCAGAAAAGCCATCGCCATCGACAGGTGAAGATCGATGGCCAACTCGAATAGCCTTCACTCCCCGTCGTCCGTCTCAACAAAAGAGAGTACCTGAAGAACGTGCCCCCAAACAAGCCAACCGCCCAACACAGAACAGGAGAGAAGTTCGAAATCCTGCCAGCAGTGAGAGTAGTAGTGATGAACCTATCGTCAGTCAACCTGCGCCGAACCCGTCCAAGCAACAGCAACAGTTCGCGGCTGTAGTCGTTCCTAGAGATAGTAAACGAGGACCTAAATCTCCCCCTAAGAAAATGGCTAGGGTTACCAAGTCTTCTACCCGTCGAGCTCCTCAGATGGATCGTGTTCTCCCTGGTGGATTTAACCTTGACGACGAAGAGATGGACGAGCTCCCTCCCCCTGCGCCACCAGAGGAAAATCATCCGGAGCAACCCTCGATCGAAGACAGTAGGCCTCAAATGCGAAACAATCATCATCAGGCTTCTAATAGATCATCCACTATCACCCGGAAAAAGGTCAAAGTAGACAACCAAAGCAATAACCATTTACAAAGATCTACGACTACAACTACTACTACTACCGTTCCACCCATCACTCCACGTAGATCAAATAGATTGACTACTCCGGCTAAGAGAAGGGTCCTTCCAGGGGGAATGATCGATCATGATTCTGTTGATGACGACGATGACGATCAGCATGTCCCTCAACGCCATATTCAAGAACCCCCGCCTCCTCCTAATCAGACCTCTAAAAAAAGCCCAAGTAAACCTAAGAGTAGAAAGAGAACTGCTGCTACTAATAATAAATGATCTCTCCCCCTCTCTCTCATGGCTAAGCTTGACTCAAATATAAATGCTGATTGGTTCATTAGATTGTCAACTATTGAGTGACTGATGTGAATCAAAAGAAGACTGTCTCTATTATAGGCCTCACCAAAAATAATATACCACTACTTTCTGATTTTTTTTTTTTAATTTATTTATGTTTTCTTTCAATCTGGGCAGCAAAAAGTTGCTAATGCTCTATTCTTGAGTACTCAAACATTATCATGCATAGCATACACAGATATACAAGCCACAATGACAAACATATATATATATATGTATATACTAGTATTTGCCCCCAATTTTGGGGAGGGGTATCACTTTATCCTCACAGGTGGAATTGAGGTCTACCATTGACACCGGTATTACATTACATGACAGTTTTTGAACTGTTATTGATGCCAGTGCTACATTACATTTGAATTGATTTCAATGAAATGAACGGTGGTTTGTTTGGCTCCAGGAGGTAATTCTTTTAGCTATATGTAGACATGTTTGAGCAAATATGTTAATTGTAGATTCTAGTTAGTTAATAATAACCAGTTCACTTTGTTTTCCAGTTCCTCAATCAAAGCTTTTCTCATTCAATTTCAATCCCAAATTGTGTGTGAAATCTCTCCTCAGAAATATACATTTTGTGTTTCTCAGGAACCTTTGAACATCTGAAGAAGTTTTTTGTTGTGATAGATCCTGGTAGATCACATATCTTGTCTCCAAAACCATGGGTTTAGATTTTTTTTCAGCTTTTGACAAGTGTAGGATTGGACCCAGGGCCGAATCCTCCTATGATGCAGCATCCCTACCTAACTTGTTCTACAACTAACACAGCCCACAGACAGGTGACAAAATTGGATCTCGTCACAGTGACAATATGGGGGAAGCTTGCCCGCAGTGACTGCGGCTACTTCTGCAGTCATGCGCAAGAAATTGTCACCATGACAAAATCCGTGTTTTGGCACCTGTTTGCGGGCTGTGTAAGCTATGATAAATTGGAGCTCAGATTTGTGACTAACCCATCATTTTCTCCCAGTCTCACTATGCCACTCCTGTGTTGTCAAAGAGGGAAAGAAATAAAATTCCATAAAATTCACACTTTGAAACTGTAGTCCTCAAGAGACATGCAGTGGTGGGACTGATCAACCAAGCAGTACTTGGCCATAAACCAAGATCCACCCTTTGCCCATGTCCACCAATCAAGCCCACTTGGCACTGTTCAAAGCACTGGTGGGACTTTGTGCAGTACCAAGACAGACACCCTTGCAAGACAATACTATCAGAAAAACAAGAAATTGTCCACCAAGGGTTAGCTTGGTAAGTTAATGTAGTGATAGGGGTAGGTCTGTCAACATGGTGGGCCCACTACACTAAGAATAGCGTCAGCCTAACATAGTGTAGTGTATTAACGCTACACTAATGACAAATGTGCGCTCATTGTTAGCACACAGAAGTTTGCACTAACACTAATGGCCTTCCACACCAAAAAGCCCAGCGCTAATGGCACTAAAATTGGATTTTGCAGGCGCTTATTGCTAAAAAGTGCGGATTTTTAGCGTAGCACATGTTAGTTTGCGCTGTTGCTAATGAGAATTTTGAGAAAAAAAAGCGCGCTACACTACCCATTAGCGCACAAAATACATAGTTTAGTGTAGCGGCCCACCGTTGGGTCTGAGGTGAAGAGGGGACAGATCCTTCCATCAATGGCAAATGGCAAGTAAAAGCAGCTCCTAATCAAAAGAGAGAAAAAATTGGATAGATAAATAAGTAACTCAAAAAAAACAAAACATAGGAATACAATGAGTTTATGTCAGTCTACAAACAGAAAGAAAGAGATCAATGTATTGTTTTCATTTAAAAAGAGGGGGAAAAGGGACAAGAAGAAGACAAGAAGTCATATGAAGTAGAAGGATAGATCGTAAGTTTAGACAGGACTTGGTTTGTTTTGGTCAATATTACCTCTAAACATGAACATGGAAAGTTTATTAGAAGCAGGCCGAGTGGTAGAAGAAGTGACGGGGTGTGTGATAGTAGAGGGGGTAGATGAAGCGGAAAGATCACTCTGCCCAGTCGATGATGATTTCTTAGAACTGGATTGACGTTTCAGAGGGATGTAAGTTTGGGAATGAAGATGATCATTATCAGTATTGACAACGTCCTGTTTGGAGGAAGTGTCTTGGATGTCGTTGAGGATTGTACTGGTAGAGGTACCAAGGGGAAGGTGACATGACTTGCGATGAGTTGATGATGATGATGATGGTTGTCTTCGTTCAGACGTTGGGTTTCTCAAATTTCCATGCTTATTTTCTCTCTCATTATTATTACTACTAGTAGTACTACTGTTCATTGAGAAATCGAACAGTTTAGGTTTGCCTATCGGGTGTCTTTTTTCAGAAGAAGATGACGGTTTCTGGTATGTGAATCGATTGCGGATTCCCGATGCTACTCTAGCGAGTGATGGGCTCATTTCTTCCTGCTCATTCTCATCACCAGGGGCTGCTGCTGTTGTTGATCCGCTCCGCTTGACGACTTTTGAAAGCTTGGAGGAGGGTGTTTGAACGAACCCGCGGCAAACCCTTTTGAAAGGTTGATGGGAATGACACGTGGATCCGAGTGCTTTCCGACGATTCTGTCCAGTATCCATCACCTTCGTCCGGTCATTCTCGTCGTTATCATCAGAGCTGAGGATCGGATCGGAGCTGATCGGTACCGGTCGCGTCTGGCGAGAGATGGGCTCAGAAGCACGTCGACAGTTTGATGCTGCCGACGCCAAATGGTGGTTATTGGGCGTAATAATCGTCACTCGTGGCTTGGTGATCGTGAGTTCACCTTCATCTGCTTCGGAGCTACTGATCACACTATCTGAAATATTTTGGTACGGTTGTTTCTCATTTTCTTGTGATGATGATGGGCAGACAGATGAGTCGAAGCCGTCTTCCTTGAAACTGTGGTCACGATTATCTTTGTTCGATCCAGTATAGCTACTACTAATAGGAGATAAACTGCTATATGGGGGAAGCTCATTGCGTGAGATTGAAGGAAGGGTAGCGGGTACCGTGGAAGGATCGTGCATTTGACTAGACGGCAAATCTTCTCCGACCAACTTATCAAACTCCATATCTCTTCTAAGATCCTCCACTTTCGCGTCGACCGAGCCGTCGATGGACATCTCCGATATCGCATCCCAACCCTCCTGGGTTAATGGTACCGCGTCTTCGGCTGTTAGATCGTCAATCGTCGTTTGTGTAGCAACGAACCCTTGTGATTCTGAATCCAGTTCGGCAGGGATAGCACAGGATGCATCGAGCTGCTTGCTCGATTGATACTCGAAAAATTTACTCGGCTTTTCATTGATGGTCAATGGTTGTGAGTCGTCTGAACTCGTGGCAATAGCAGGCCTCCCGGTAGCCGCCGATGCAGCTTTCGGAGCAGAACTGGATGGCTCTGAGCAAAACCCGCATAAGCAAATCGACCCTATCAGTTAAAAACTCTTTCAGATAAAAAAAAGACTCACTAAAGGCAAACTGGTTGAGCGTGGATTGTCTTCCGGAACTCTGTGCTGGACGTTTCTGTAGCGGCGGTTTGGATGTTACTGTCTTAGGTTGACGAAGAGGAGGTAACTGCTGGAGTCCGGAGGATGAGGATTGAGCCGAAAATATTTCTTTGGTGACTGGGTCTACTCGACCTTCCGCAACATCGATAGCTAATTGATCTGGCCATTGAACTCCACAGCCAGTAAGCGATTCCCTGGAAGGCGGTGGCTCCGGCAAAGGGTTGAGAGGGATCATCGACCGGGTGGTAGGATCATAGATAAATTGGTGCTTAAACGTTAGTTCGGCGTCGTGGAAGGATTGCTCGTATTTAGGTGGAACGGGTAATTTGCCATCGAGACGGGTTGCTTTGATCGCCTATGTAGAAAAAAAAATGGGCATGGTAAGCATGGCTACCTGGAAGAGGGTAAGGGAAGGAAGGAAGGCCAGGTCAAATCAATATAAACTCACCTTTTCGGCAGTCTTGTGTCTTCTGATCAGATCATGGGCCTTTTTTATTCCGAGACCAGGAATGCTGGATAGATAATCACAGCCACTCAACATGGCCATCTGTCTGAACTCTTGATCGGACCACAAGCCCATTCGCTTATCATCGACCAAACCAAATTCCTTACGGGAGATATGGATACAATGGCCCGAGGGATCCATTTTGAATAAGACATTCTGAGCTCCATAGACTAATAGATCCGAGTCTTCTGTGATAATTCCATCGACCTCTCCCATCATCTCTAGGAAACGTAATTGTGCGTCTGCTTCATAGGGAGCTACCACGTATTTAACACCCATTGAACGTAGGGCTAGGATGACATCGTGAGCTAGTCGAGGAGTGACATCCACCGCCTTAACGAATTCTTCGCGCGCTTTTTTTGGATCTCCTTGAGCTAGTAGTCTCTGGGCGTTAACCAATGCAGCCCTTCGCCGATTTTCGCGATCATCTTCTGTGATCTTCTTACTTGGGAGATGGTCGCCATCGAATACCACATAGGCCGAGACGCCGAAAGTATGTAAGAGTTTAATTTTTTGTACGAAATATTCGACGTGTTTGTTGGTCGGATTGCCCAGACAAAGCTCCTGTGCACAATGATACGCGCCGCGATGGAGCCAGACGTATCCGTCGATCGCAAGAGTCTTGCCAGCCCAATGTTTGAGATGTGATTCGCGTTGGATTGATCTTAGAAATGGTAGTAAGCCTTGAATTCCCATTGGATTGCACGTTCCTTGCGAGATATGTACTCGATTCCACTTGTAACGGGGCCGGATACGAAGGTTGCAGGCAGGTTAGGTGGTTGTTGAGTGGATGCCAGCCAAGCGAACGTCCGAGGGGAAGCAGATACCAGCAAGTATAAGAAAGCGCGAATTGTCGGGCGGTCGGTGGTCGGTTGTTTCAAGAACCAATCCGACGAATAGAGAGCAGGCCTTGTGAGTTCGTGGTTGAGGTTCATCCGAAAACAATTGGCCGAGTAGGATTGTCTGGCAAAGTAGCTGGCGGGGCTGGGCGCGCGGCGCGGCGGGTGGCCGCGCCTCCTGGTCCACCACCAAAATTCAGTCCGAATAAGAATTCCAATGGTGAGGACACCACCAAAATCTGGATGGACGTGTATCGGTGAGGGCAATCCATATCGAAAAGAAAAATACGTCTGCAGGCAAACTACTCATTCAAGTTACAGAAGTTTCATTAAGCGTTGAGTCGGCAGTCAAAGTTCCAACAAGCTTCAGAGTCGCAACCTTTTTGAAAAACTATAACTTGAATTCAGGGCCGAAAATATAGAGGGAAACTAACCGATTGGATAGGCTCAAGACTTTGCAGAAATATTTACACATTGCACACAGGTGTTTAGAAAGCGAGAATCTGATGTATATTTGCTTGGAACTCGAAACACAGACTAATCAAGTCGAATAGGATTGAGACTAAAGTGAAGATGGAATGGGCACATATGAACACGAACGGACTCGAGAGCTGGAAAGGAGATAAAGGAAGATGACAAGGGAAAAAAGGAATGAGCTCGATGGGTTGGGACATGGGTGGATGGTTGATGGAGGTCGACTGGATTGTCATCGTAGTGCGACCAATGCGACTTGAGGAATCATAACAGGTGCTTCAGAGAATTCGGGGGACTGATTGACAGCCTTTGCTCCAGTGAGCTCAGCCTGGACCGGTAATCATCGCCATTCACATATCCGCCGCATAACCGTCTCGAACCTGTGAAACCTGAGCGGCCGTGTAACAATCGATGATTATCAAAAACTAAAACAGGAACCCGTCATAAACGAAAAAAATCAAAAGTAAATAGATGTCCGTTTGAATGTTAATCTTGTGATTTTGGTTTCAGATTCGGGGGTATCTCTAGGGGTACACAGGCGCATTTTACACTCAACTCAAGGCCTGGCCCATTTTCATCTGAGTCCAGAGTTCCAACTGATCGCTCTTAATGATTTTCTCCCATTCTCTAATGGCGAGATAGAGCTGTTTAACTTCCGTACCCGAGCGGCCAATAAAGGGCAGACGATTATCGGAGTTCCAACGAATGACAGTGAGTTCG
>LUKR01002271.1:0-10025 GCA_019395275.1 Puccinia brachypodii
ATAAGTTACAAACTTATCAACCTCACATTCCACAATTTGTTGAAAGGTCAAATTCACAAAATCACAGTATCAGGGATGATTGATTCATTATATCTTCAAAAGTTTTTTAATATCTGAGAGATCCAACTTAGATGGAACACTGGATACTACAGAGTTACAGCAAAGATTGATCTTGAGATATGCCTGTGATACAGCAAAGGCACCCACTAGTGGGTGCCCAATCTTTTTTCCTGGTGTGAGAGATTAGCAGACTGTAGCACTTATTTGCAGCACAACGGCCGCAAAGAACAATTTCCTAAATTGCATTAACGTGTTCGGCTGAATCCGAAAAACTTCTTGGTGATGATAGCATGTTGCCCCTCATATTTGGTTGTTCGACCACGTCGGTTTGAGTGTGATCGTGTGTTCGGGTTTTCTTTTAAAAGCACTAAATCTGCACCGTCATGGTAACAGATATCATCCCAAGTTTAACAGGGATTTGGATTATGAGGTTTTCCAGAACGTTTATTAGAGACAGTGCAACTTATCAAAATTCAATCAAGCAATACAAGGAGTAGGCAACGAATGGGAATCATGGCAATTGTGTAGTTACAAAAACAACAGCAGCTTTCGAACATGAAATCTCAAGGTAATAGGTCGGTGGCACAGAGTTTCTGACGCAACCAGTGATGTTTCCAACTACCTATTCAACGCGTCGCACTGGTATCACCATCCGGATTCGTTGGCTCGAATTCCGATGTTAGAAATATATTTCAAGGGAGCAATCTGGTACGGCAATAAACCCAAAGAGGAGGACATATCAGTATGCTTTTCAGTTCTTACGAATCAGCACTATGGTTGTGCAGAGCTTACGTTTTACCGACCGCGCGACGAAACAACTCTAAACAACAGGCAATGTGATCTAATTGTGGTGGCAAGGGTTTCAAATCAACCAAAGGTTCAACTTTGGACCTGCCGAAGCCATCTCCTTCTACGATGACAGGGTCATCCCCATCTACATCGGACGAGTAACGGCGACATAACTCTTCATACTGCCGCTTCCTTTTCGTTTCCTCCCATTCAACGATTTCCTCTAATTCATCACTCAGTTGGTCCAAGTCCCCGGGTGGTATGATATCAGAAACTATGATCGGTTGAATCAAACCGTCGTTCAAAAAGTTCATCGCCGTAGATAGCCACTGGAAGAACTCTTCTATGGTGGAATCGCGCGCGTGGATCTGGTGCAGCCAGCCGTATAGGTTATTCTGGTGACGTGTTAGCAGGCGGGCCAGTACTCTTATAGATTTTTGTGGATCTACAATTTTTGGACACCCTCATATCAGCATACATATTTTTGAAACCAGTGAATGTACACTCACAACCGCCAGAACTGGGCTTACCTTGAATTCTACTCCTCAGAGCGTTGACTACAGTGATCAATTGCTCGATAAAGCTTTGTGCATCATCAAGAGCCTGGGCAGAGTTCCCAATGAGATAAGTTCGTTTAAAAAACTCGAGAAGAGGTGAAATCAAAACTTCCATAGCTTCGGCGATACTATCCTCCGAGAGCATCTTGCGAATTTGCTTGGAGTCCCGTTCTTGACTAATCAACCTAAGATACAGCTTGAGGTCTAGTATCAAGCGGACATGTATATTTTCTGTCATGGAGCTGGTAATACGATTTCGGTTTTTGGCCAGGAGCGATTTATAAGCTTTGGATGCACTCATAATTCTTTCCAAGTCGTACTTATCCAAGCGGGGCTCCTCAGCGCTCCGGACAATTGCTACAACCAGTTCCATATCTGCTGATTCTGTGACATTTTTAATACCGCATAAGCTTTTATTCCTCTCGGGCATATCAGGGTCAAAAGATAATAATAATATCTTACCTGAATATTGCCTAAATAAGTTTTTAAGATCCTTGGAAGCGTGTACGAACTTGATGATTTTTTCACACATGGTCAGGCTTTGGATCCGTGCCCGACAGGCTTGGATGCGTCTTTCGATTTCGATGGAGTTCCCTTCGGTCTCGTTGATCGCAATCTCAATCAAGCGCTGGATCACACTATGTTTAGATTTCCCCAAATTCAGTTTTTTGGCGAGGAACACTTCGAGGAGAGCCTTAGACATCAAATGAGGCTTCTTGATTTTCAAAACATTCCTGATCAAAGACCAGGGCAAGGCAGCATTGAGGCCCAAGAGCTTCCCAAAGAGCACATCTGATTGATTCCCGATTACCAAAAGCTCGTGCAATCCTTCGGCTATGTTCATTCGGATCCATTCCAGTGCTTTCTGAAACCTCAAGGGCAGTTCTTCGATGGTTGTACCTTGTTTAAGCGCCTCTGAAAGGTTTTGGACACCCTCGCCATTGACAAACTCAATTTTAACATCGGACCACCACTCGTGAATTGTTTTGGAGCGCTCAGCCGCTCCCTGAGCCACCTGTATACGCCTTTTCCTACGCTCTTCATCAATCGTTTCTCTTTGCCGGATATCGATCAAATCTTTCTCTTCGGGGACTACACTTCCTAAGAGAAGAAAGGCCGCTGTTTCTGGATGATGCCCGATAGTCCGGATGGATAATACGTCCCTGAGCCAGCCTCTCAATGCGCGGCGATGGGTATCAGATGTGACTCTTATTTGCCGCAAGGATCCACGTCGAGAGGGTGCGGGATTTTGGGGCTTTTTCGAACTGCCCACTATTTCGCGATCGACAGTTACGTGTTCATTTTTGACATCCGTGCCGTTTTTCCCCGTTTTGTTGGATCCGTTCCGATCAGACCGCGTATCCAAAGAAAACTTTGACTTGTGATTTCCAACCCCAAAGATTGAAGCCAGCGTAGCTCTTCTTTTGGTCGCCTCCTGCGTTATGACTGGTACCTGGCCCAGTGGTAAAGCGGAGAATGGATCGACAAAACAAGGATTTCCAAACAGACTAGTTCCATGTTCGGTCAGAGGTTGGACTATCCGACTTTCAAAGGATTTCTTCGCGGCTAGTCCTTCGGCGAAACCATCGGACCTTTTGGTAGAAATTAGGTGCTGTTCATCTTCCTGTAACAAAGCATCCAACGAAATAAGATCATCTTCCAGGCTCATTTCAGGCGGAGGCACCGGTCGAAGATGAGCATTCGGGAAATCCTTGGAAAGACGACGACAATAATCCTTGAATTGTGATTCTTTCCTCAAGACGTATTCATCAAGCCGAGACGGGCGTCGAACTCTAATCACATAAGACTTGGATGGAAGGTACGAGTCAGGAACCTTCTAGCTCAACCCAACGTCTCTGATGGTGTTCGCTAATAAGTTTTCTAAAAAACGGAGCCATGGCAAATGCTTACATTTTTTGTGGTTCCCTGACGAATTCCCACTAAATCCACTTCAAAGCCCCCCCAAGAGAGCTTGTGCACCGGCGTGCCTTTCCAAAAGGGTACGGGGTCACCCCAGGGCCACGGAACCGATTCTTTTGGCATTTCGAGAAGTTCAAGTTGGAATTGCAAGCTCTCAGGTTGATAAATGTTTTCGTAGGGAGTCGATAAGCCTTTAACCAAACTCTCTGGAATCGCCGTTCTTGGGAATGATGGATTCGTTACCTGAGGTGAGGCATTTTGGGGAAACTTTAAGGATAGAGCATCGGGTGAAGGAGGCAAAAATGTGATGGGTGCATCTTCTGACTTGATCCTCCACGACTTTCGGAAAGATTTTTTTGAGTGTTCTGGAGCTCGCACTACATTGGTATTTCTGAGCAATGATAGAGATTTCAAGTTAAATCCCCATTTGCTCGCCCTTTTCAACTCAGCATCAGTGTCCGGCTCTTCTATCTTGGGATCTCTAAGGATTTCATTAGAATGATTTCTGTCGGTAGCATGGCGACTGGAGCCGATTCCAGTTATCGCCTCTCGCCTTTCGAAATTTCCAGCAACCTCGCCCCTCAGAGAATCTGGTAGGGCATTCGACGCACGGTTTGTGTCGTATGAAATCGCACCATTCATTTCAACATAATTTTCTGTGATTTCTCCATGGTCTCCAAAAGCCTTTGGCGGTTCTTTCATAGTCCTAGCATGAAATGACTTATTTAGCATAGGAGTATGGGGGATGCAAGCTTCCTCAGAAACCATTGAATTGCGACTCAAATCATAGTTCGCACTGACTTTCTGACTAACATCTGAATCGGTACTCGGCCCAACCTTCGCACCATTTGGCCGAACCCAGCTGAATTTGCGAGATAGCCGAGATGGAGCATTAGATCTATTATCGTCCTCATGTCTAGAGACGCCAGGATTCTGCCTTTCCATTTTCATTCGCTCTATTGTTTGGCGAACGCTTTTAACTTCTGCTGAGGTGGACAATACGGGTGGCACAGATTTTCTGTAGCTAAACAAATCGGTAGGGTTGGCCTTTGCACGGGAAATATCTGGCTGGTTAAAACCGATAGTCCACGATGGCGTAAGAGGCGAGCCGCTTGGCATGAATGTGGAAATTTCTGTATCTGTTGGTTGACGGTCGTACGTGCTTGAGGAAGAGAAGGTTTTTGAGGATGGGGTATTCGAAGGGGTGACAATTGTTTTCTGGGTTTCATGAGTGACAAAGCCAGCACAATAATCTTCCGTGCGATTGTGATGGTTGGCTTCAGTAGAGTCACGCATACAATTGGAATTCGACGGAGTAACGATCCCGATCGAAGCTCTTTGACTGGGTTGGACGCTGATGCCAGAATACCGTTGAGGTTCTTTTTCGAAGTTGTGTAAGTAGGTTCTGGGTTGTTCGCGCTCGGGTACATCGGATTCTTGGGCATGGGAAGCAGCTCGAGGGGTAACATTCTTGAAGTAATGAGTTTCTGCCGCAGGTGCACGGTCTGATAGATGCTTGACCGGCGCTGATAGTTTCCCCGGCTGATGAATGTCCGGGGCCACTTCACCTTCAAGAGAGTCGCCTGCTGTTCCAGGTTTCTTGGGAGTGGCGCCTTCGGGTGATCGCATTGGATCGAGGTTTCTGAGCGGTTGACGGTTGCCCTCGGATGCGAGTTCCCCTGCTCCATGGGTGGCTGAATTTGTAGGTTGTTGTAAGCGCGGGGAGTTTAATCGTTGCGTGCAGAGCTTTAGACCCGTTGCCACAAAACGCTCCAGCAAGCGGGCTATGTGAGAATCGAGGAGGATATGAAGGAATCCGGGACTCCCTAAATCAATGGCGGCACTCAGATTGCTTTGGTGCAATCTTCTCAAGATAGGCAGTATACCAGCGGTCCAATAGACTGCCACCGACGTATGATTTGTTGAGACTTGTGGATTGAAGTGGGAGCTATGCGGGACGTTTTGAACTACTGAAACAGTATCCCGAATAATAGGTAAGGTCAACAGAAAGTTCTGGATGAGATATCTTAACATCGGAAGGCTCTCTGCCGCTATTGTGGTTTCGCCAGATGATGAATCCCAGCTGTAGGCACTCCTGATTGATTGAAGGCAAGTTGCGTTTGGTCAGGTTCATCACGCGTGCATCCGTGGGACAATCTTTACAGAGGAAAGGTTGACAAACTTGTCATCATCCGATCGCTCCCGAGACGGGTGGTATATGGGTCCTTTGCTAGGATTGGCGCTGTTCAGGTTCAAGTCGGTTAGCTTCCAAGCTCTAGCGGCCTCCCATCTGAGTTCCAAGCCGACCAAGCGGCGAATGAAATACCAGGCGTGTTGTGGTGACTTGAAAATATCTATAGGAGCCTTCACACTGCTCGGGGAGCCTCAATCAGCTTGGTTACGATTATCACTTGAACAAAAACAAAGAAGGAGGCTCACTCTTGTTCCTCAGATCCCATTCCAGATTTGACATGATTCTTTGTGTGGGATTGCATACCCTTCTGGCCTTCAGGATGTTGCGGGTAATCAGGCCGCTGATGAGAGGTAGTTCTAGAGTGACTTCGAGCTTTTCCTTTTTCTTGAGGAGAGTGCGGCGATGGATGATTTGCGGCGATCGTGCTTTTCTGTATCCGCAGCGGAGGAACCTCATGAAGAAACAGATAGCCAGGTACTTGTGGTTCTTCTTCACCTGCAACAAAGCTTGAACAGGCGCTCGGCGCTCTAGATCTTTGTCGGACGGAGCATGCACGACTTGGAGGCCTTGAGCCAGCCATCTTCAGGTTTGAGTCCGGCACATCCGAGCGAGATACGCCGTCGTTGACATCCCCGGTATCTTCTTCATCGGTACCGCTGGATTGCTCAAGTGAGGAATCGTTCGAGTAAGGTCTCTCATTTCGGACGGATGAGTTGGGTAGGTGTCTGGGAGTTTCCGCCAGCTCAGGTGACATGATCGTAGTTTCTTCGATGAAGCTATTGATCTGGCGATCAAGGTGAGATCCGCTTATAACCATTTCGCTGCCGTGGTGATAAATTCCCGTATTCGTATGTGAGCGGAGTTCTCGAGATGTGTGGCTGATGTTTCTCGTGAGGTTTAATGGTAAAGTTAGGTCATCTTCTGTTCCAGAGCCCACCACTCTGGGTTTGCTAGCTAGTGACGGGGGCGATTGGTCGTACTCGTAGGACGGCCGTAAGGATGACTTCGTATGGTGAAGCTGCTGATTGCCAGGTTGCGGAAAAGAAGGTACGCGGCTGATCACCTCACTGACAGTAGAATACAACGATGAAGACCTTGAAACAAACCTGGTGGGGTCAGCAATTGTAGTGCTTGAGCCACCACGAGGATTAGTACGGACAAAGGGCTCGGAGCTCGGTAGCTCGGAACGAGGTCCAGAGGTCATTCTTTAGATATTCGTCCGTTTCACGGCGACTGACCTCCTAGCACTGACTGGTATATACCCAAGATGACAAATTAGTGACTCAAGTAATTTCAAAACCACCGGAGATAAGGTAGTAGAAGCAAAGGAATAGAAGGTACAAACTGATAGTTCAGCATAAGTTAACCCCTCGATGAAAGCAGGCTAACAAGAAACACACAGACGTGTGGCCTTCGTGATGGTGAATTGACGATCGAATTTCAAGTAGAAGAGTCGATTATGGGGAAGCTAGCTGGCAGGAGAGACGGAAGGAAGTTGCAGACAGAAACTGCGTTAAAGGATGACTTATAAATCATCACGACTGCCTCTGCTCGAATCATTCGCGCCAGGACTCCAATCTCTGCTCAAGGAACAGGTCGGGTTGGGAGGCACGGACCGTTGGACGAGCCCCGCGGTCGAAACGGCCAAAGAAAAGCTATCTTTCCGATGAGCAGTGAATCAATCGCAGAAGGAATGAGTCCAACTCGGAATGGCTCTGACGCCCGGACAGAGCCATAGAATCTTGGCCCGTCACGCACACAGTCCAAGTGAAACTCGACATGGTCCAGTGGACCGGAGTAGAAATACTATGGATATGTACCCTCCAACGAGATAAGTTCAAATCTCGGTTCCTGCCCCGGATGGTTGTGATGAGCTGAGCTAGTGATCTGGGAAATGGGCCTCGCAAGAAATCATATTGTGCCCACTGGGGCCACCAACGCGTCAGCAAACAGCGCGTCAAATATTATCTGTCCTGTACTTAGATTACCGGCAGAGCTAGCTCCGAGGTAAGACCATGCTAGCACCCTACACCCAGTGTAAGACTAGGACCCCGGAGAGCCCCGACCAAGCCGGCTTAATGTATCATGTAGCAAAATGTTTTTTTTTTTTTGAAAATGATACTTATGTAATGGACATATGTAGCGGATTGTTTTTTTTTTCCAAAAAACATACTTATGTACTCCGAATCCTTTTTGACATTCTGCAAACAAAAAAAATAAATAGGATGCTTATCTGAATAGTAGTTTTTTGAGGTAGTTTTAGAAGTATTTATGCCTTTTTGGCCAGGGATCTCCAGGGTTTGGATATTAGAAGGCATCAATCTAAGTTTTGTCCTGGTTATCTGAGTTGAAGGAGGTAATGCTGTAAGGCATTACTTTGTTTTGATAATGTATTATGTAAAGCTTGTATGGCAAACTGTTAGGTTATCCAAAATTTTCTTCAGAAATAGTAAGGAGTACTGATTGGGGACACATTTACCTGGTCTGATGTGAACTGTTTTCCTTGATTTGGAAAAAAGATAGAAGGTTTTGATTCTGCCTACATTTTGCCTCAGATGACTGATCAGATCCCCAAACATCTTTTCTCACTTTGTGAGATGAGGTTTTCCTGAGCTTGTAATGAAACATAGTCCACCTTTAGCTTCTTGCCAACACTGGATAGTTCCTTACCCTGTAGCATTTGTGTAACAGTCATGTAGTGACTGTTTGCTCACTACACTAAATTTACCTGTGTTGTTTTGCTACATTAGCACTTTCATTTTTACTGTGTTCTTTGTAACATTTCATTATCCACACAGGTGGAAAGTATATGTCTTCCAGATAAAGAGATGCATTCCCCCAATTGGAGCCCTTTTACCTCAAGATAAGGAAGATGATGGATTATTTACACCACTTGAACAGATAAATGATTAAAAATTCACCCATCACAATCTGTGATGGAAAAAAAAAATCAAACTCTTCAGTAATCATATAACATCTATTCTGTAACAGCATTTTTTGACTTCTTTTTGTTTTGTTTAGATCTTGGAAGCCTGTTCAAAAAATTCATTGACTTCAAGAAAGTTGCACCAAATCCCTGTTATTCCTTTGTATGAACTGAAGGTCATATGTTAATGTTAGGTATCAAGAGACACAGATCTTTAGCTGGTGCTTGATGCACATTCAGATTCAATCAATCTTTCAGTATTGAAGTGATGTTTGGATGGCCTCCATCTTCACTTGAGCTTTCCAAGAGGCATGAAATAAGACGATGTTTGTTCAGCGGGATGCAGTGAGCTCAAAACCTCAATAAATGAATTTCATTTTCACACCCTACATACAAAGCTGTCCAGCTTCTATTTATATGTCACTACCTTTCCGCACCTCGTCCAAAATTGCAATCCTAAAATCTACTCTACATACTCCAAACAACCATCCCCTTTCCCACCCCTTGCAATAAAATTGAGCACTAGCCCCGCTCTCCACCCCTCTACAACACCTTCCCCTCCTATCCCTCCAACCACCCTTACAACCCTCCAAGCATACAACCACACATGCCCAACCCCCTGCTCCCGCAGGGCGGAGGCCCAACAACCAGCAACAACATAGCCAATTTGGATATGTATGTCTCTGAGGGCTCCCTGCCTAATGTCAACCACCAGTTAGCGGATAAGTTAACCAAATTGGTTGACTCCCTCATTTTGAGGCTGGATAGTCTTGAGCGAGCGGTGTCCGGCAAGGTCCCACAACCTGCTGGCCCACCCCAAGCAGACTTATTCAATACTCTCTTAGCAAGAATTGAGGATATTGCAACAAACCTGACCAGATTAGAGAAGAAAGTTGAGACTATGTCTCTTGCTTCCTCCGCTGGCATGACGGCTCAGATTGTTGCTAAACCAGCAGGCTTACCCACTAAGCCTGTTGCCCTCTACTCAGAGAAAGCGGCTGGCAGACTCCCTGCGGGCTTGCCAAAGCACCTACCACCGGTGCCACCCTCCTCATATATTAACAGGTTCAAGCTAGGTCAGGTTGTGATACGGAAACGTTTTCATAAACCTAAACCTTTTGAGGGCCTAACAGCCGCCCAAATTTGCCAAAAGATTGACGAAGCATTGATTTTTGCCAAAGCCACCATTGATGACAAGCAGATCAAAGTCAAAGCAGTAGCACAGTTCCCAAACGGCGATGTTAAGATTTTCACCAAAGATCGAAAGACAGCAAAATGGCTACTCAACAATAAACACCTCTGGACCGAAAGGGCTGATCCCGTTTTTGTCACTTCCCGCGTAACCCACCCAGTCTTATTATACTCATGCCCAACCAGCTTTGATGTTGACAGCAAAGAACATGTAGAGCTCTTATGCAAACAGAACAATATTGACCCCAAGGAGATCCAAAAGATCTGTTGGCTCCTCAACCCCAAGACAACTGGTAAGGCTACCAGCACCTTGCTGATTCACTTTCTTGATTGAAAGCTGGCCCTAGACATTGAAAGATCAGGTTTATGCTACAACAGCCTACATCTT
>LUKR01002272.1:0-10024 GCA_019395275.1 Puccinia brachypodii
GAGGGCTTATCTGTAGAGCACGTGTAACTTGCAGTTACTTGGGACATGTCAGGTACTGTGACATGGGCTCTGTGGCTGACAGTATTGTTCAAGTGTGTAGTAGTGGAATGAAAATAATCTAGAGGTGAGGGATAATATTTCAGAATGCTGAGAGGGAAAGACCTATGATAAGTGGGGTGTTGGTACTAATATGCTGTAATAATCTATGTTTTCCTTCTTTTAAGGATGGTTAACTGTTTTGAGGATAAGATTGGTCTCACCACAGCGGCTGTGGCAATCTCATTGGGGCACAGCCCAGCTAGGACGGCTTTTGCTGCCGCCCAACCTACTTTTTCCAGGGCGGCTGTGGCAGTTTATATAGGGCATTGAACAAAAAGAAGATTTGATGGGTCAAGTAAGCCACTCAGGAACCTTGAAAGTACGGCTCAGTGGGAAGGCGGATCCATAAACACAAGTGTAGAAGGTGTAAGCACACATCTACTACCACAGAAGGAAAGAGGTTGAAAGCACAACTGGTGAAGCTACAATCAGCCGCTGGAAAAGGCATCTAGCGGTTGGCAGAGGGGCCCTGCCAAGTGCCACAGATGCTGGATCTGGCAGACAAAGAAGAGAAGGGACTTTTCCAAATAATAGAAGATGTACAGGCTATGGGGGTGAGAAATTTAACGTGGGATAGCCGCCGTTGGGCGTCTGGGACAAGCAACACTGAGGGGCAATACTGGACTCTGAGACACAGAGTAGAATTGAAGGTGGCAGTGGGAGAGTTAGTCACAGGCAAGGAAGAGTGTGAAAGCAAAGTGTGGAAGTCATAGAAGGTGTGTATATAGCTGTTTTGGCTTGAGGAGGACCAGATCTAGTGGAGGCCAAACAACATGGGACCGGAAACTGGATGGTAGAGTATTGTAGGACAGGAATGAAGGTTGGAGGAGGAAGCGGAGTGGGTAGGCTTTGAGGAAGGGGTAGGGGTATATCATGCTATTCATCATCATTATTATTATTATTGATTATTGATTATTATCATTACTGCAGATTAGGGTTGTGAAGACTAGGCTATTATTTTGTAGAGTGTTACTGTAGTAAAGTTATCTGCAGTAAACTAGAGGAATATCAGATAGGAAAGCCATCTTTAGCTGTAGAACTGTTAGTAATAAGACTAACTTATCCCAAACCTGGAGAAAGAGGGATCCCTAAAGTAGACTAGTACTGTTTCTTACCTAGGGTCATCCCTTATTTCCACACCAACCCCGGGACAGCTGGCTCAACTGGTAATCCAACACTGCCAGTGTGATTGTATCAGATTCCCAAATCCAGCATTATGCCAGAGGAAAATTGTGATATTGTATCAAACAAGACTAACATTAAGTGTACAAGAGCTGATATTGTGTCTACCAAGAATGATTTTATGTCTGTAATGGCTGATGTTGAATCTAATCTACCTCTGTAATATCAGCATCACTGAAAGTGTATCAGATGTTTATATCTGATTTAATTGTTTGGCCCAATGAGGTCGTATCAGAACATCAAAATCTGATACAATGCCAGTTAAGCTGATATTTTATGAGTTGGGTAGATGCAATATCAGGAATGATAGATATAATATCATGATTGTGTAGGAATTCACGGTCTCATGTTATCTTATTGAAGCAAATAATAAAAGCTAGTAGAAGTAATAACTAGAAAACAAAAGAACGTGATAAGATACATAAAATCATTACAGAAAAACAATAGAATCAAAAGAAAAACTATTTAAGTACCTGCTTAAAGTTTGATCCTGACGGAGACGGTGAAATTGATATTTATACTTCTTATAGGAATAATGAAATTGAACAAGCCTAACATAGGTTCACAATAAGAAATGAGAATGAAATGAAACTAGTCAGAATGAGTATGAAATAAAAAAGGAATCAAGATAGAATGAAAAAACCGGGATCAATGTGTGAGTGAGTTGGTGAATTTACCTCCACTTGTCAACTTCGTTGCTCCCCCTGAAATAATTTTGATCAATTCACGTCGTGTGTTTGGATGGACTAACAGATAGAATGTTATTGACGGGTGATTAAGTAATTAGCGGGTTTGATATTGTGAGATGGAAGTTGTTGGTGAGTTTGTCAAGTCTGGGAAAAAACTCATCCGGGTTGCGGGAGTTGAACTGAGTGAAAATTTTCAACGCGCACAGCACATGTGGTTCCGCAGTTATATGCATACATGATTATTTGATAAAAGATTGGTAGCCACAACATCAGCTCTGGTAGGCATATTATCAGTTTTTTCTGATGGAACATCACTTTTTTTGGTCTGACCTAATGCCAGATTTGGGAAGCTGATACAATCACTGTGGCAGTGCAATGCTGGGCCAACGGCTTGGTTGGCCCAACACTTTTCCAAACACACATGGAAACAAAATGCCAACGGTTTCTACTGCAGGCGGTCAAAACATCCTTCAAATGGGTTTAGAAACCTCCACCTGGCGTTCAGGTGCTCCTGTGGCGTATTTCCAAGAACCAATTGGACAGGCCTGTCCAAGGACTCATTGGACCTGCTGGGTCAAGCAGTTTTTTCCGGCAGTGCGTAGAGTATTGTTGTTTGGGTTAGTTTTTTCTGTTGAATAACTGGGCTCCCCAAACTTGGCTTCTTGAAGTTTGTGAAAAGTTGCACCTTTTTTCTTCATTCAACAAGTCACAGATCTTGAAACAGGCAGGACAGCAAATTTTTCTCTGGATGGTTGAAATGATGAACAAGAGGGAGAAATATGACTGAATATCTGTTGGAAATTTGGAGATTCATTTAGTTGCCTTTTGTTGTTGTTATTGATATCACAACTTTGAAAAATTTGGAAGAGGGCTTTCATTGCTAGCAAGGTGGTGTTTGCTTTCATAAATAATCCAGATATTACATGGAGATATATGATCAGTACCAAGGATAAGAGAATCCACTCCTCATCCTTATGAGCCAGGGGCTTGATGTCTAGTATTAAAAAGTTTGAGTTAGTTGTGGTGTTACCAAAAACAAAAGGACACATCTTAGTTACCATTTTGAGCCTTAGATGGGACTGCAGAATCTTGTATTTCTTGCTGATATGTTCTGATTTCATTGGAAGATAAGCAAGTTTGGGATTGTTGCTTTTCCTTTTTCAGGTGGTTTGAAATGGTGCTCTGGGTGACAGAAGGGCTGTTACCTTTGAACTCGGTAATACAGGGGGTGCATGGGCATGGTTGGGACATGTTGAACCGGTGAGAAGGTGTTGATGAAGGGCAGAATTGGTGTTTATGGATGGTGGCCAATGGGTCTGCTGAGTGCAATCAGCAGTTGGTTGAAGAGTTCATCAGGTGATCAATGTTGTGTATTTACATATTTGCTACATGCATAGATAAATGATAGTTCAGCCATCTGCCATGTACTTGTAAATATTTTATACAGTACTCCCTGATTCCCTTGCGGGGGCCCAGAAATGATAGCAACAGTACAGTTGTGTGGTGTGATACCACATTACAGTTGTGTGTTGAGCACAAGTCGGGTGGAATAATCCCATATCATCTTGATCAAGTTGGGTGGAATAAACCCATATTATCATGATATTTGGTTCCATGCCAAGTAGACTACACCACAGTTCAGATTATTTCAAGACATAACACTGGCTCAACAGCCCTGGAGTTAAAAGCAGAGATGGTTTGACGTCAGGGACTGGTCAGACCCATGTTGGGCTTTCCCATCCAACACAACTTTCATGCCATCTCATCCCAACACATTGTGTTGGACCTGGCACATGGATCACCCAGCTGACATCATTCTGCTCTGGTGAGCAAGCTCACATTATCAGTGATTTGAGCCTCAGAACAGGCATTCATGTAGCCTCAGAACTGGCATTCACGTAGCCTCAGAACTGGCATTCACGTCAGCCAAGTTGCTGCATTGACATGTTGGCCCAACCTCCAATCAGGATCAATTGGTAAGGTTGGGCTAGCCTCAATCTCAGAGTCTAAGAAAAAAAAAAATTAAGCAGGTGGTAAGAGCTTCTTTTGGTCAGAGAAAGAAGCTACACATCTCCAAAAATTTTGAAAAAAAAATGTGACCAAAAAATACTTGTCAAATTCTTTTGGGAAAAATTCTTGGAACAATACTACCAAAGTGTGGAATTTGAACTATAAGGCTGTGTAGAAGGACTGGTGTGTATTGCATTTGGCCTAGTGGTAATTCCACCAGGCTACTCCTGCCCGGGAGTGGGAGCGCTAGGTGGGTTCAAGCCTCATTTGAGCTGGGTTTATTTTTGACAATGCCAGCCAATGGGGGACGCCAAGCCCGCATCAGGAGCAGCTGACATGGATCTTGGCGTAAGGCCTTTGTTGGTAGATTAGCCAACACCATGTCATTGGGCAAGGCCAGTGCCGGAAGGTATGCCAACGGCAGTGTGCATCTAGTCCCACCCCAAGACATTGGGTTGGTCACCAAAATTTTTTGGGGAGGTTGGGCCAACACAATCTTTTACGTTGGCACTTGGTCAACCCAAGTCCGTGGTGTATATGTGGTGCAGCTGGGGATGTATGCATCTCTGTTACATGAATTGATATCATGTAATTTGCACGGGTCATGGTATGCTTGGCGCTGGACCCCATGCCAGGCTCTCAAGGGGATCCTCAGGACCCCGGTCAGGGCGGTCTGCCAGTCCAAGTTTTGAGTTGCAGGGAAAATCCTTGGTCCAAGGCGGTCATCCCCAGGGGGATGACAGGCCGTTGTGTCAGCCTTAGAGTCAGCTCAGCTGACCAAAAGTCTGCTATTACATTGTAAATATTTATTTTAAAAATAATCAGATTTAATAATCAGATTATTCATGAAATTTTAACTTAAGTCTCTCTATTCCATTTCTCCTGAAACCCACTAAAAGTGGTACTTCTAGTGTACATCTCCAACTTACCTTCAATTGTAATATAATTTCCCCGCGCGCACGCCTGGCCAACTTGAACTCGCTGACTCGCGCGCCTCACTGCGGCCCGCAGCTGCCCCCTCTGAGCAAGGCTACCGCGCGTCTACAGATCTCCTTTGAAATTGTATTAAAAAAAGGATAGACATGTGGGAGAAAAAAGGAGAGGGGCTTCAAGGCTGAATTCCAGATATACCTGTCTCTCTCAAAGCCCCGCGCCCCTTTCTCCCCCCAGAAAAAATTGAACCAGAACCACAAAAAACTATGCACAGGATTAGGCACGCCGTGAAAAATACGCAAAGGAAAATTTAAAAGGTTCTCTTACTTCCTAGAATTAATTTCACATAGTGTCATTGATTCTTCAAGTAAGTCACCTCCCCTTTTCTTTACTATTTCTCTGGGTTTTCTCCAAGCTCTAGTTTTTTTCTTTCTCTTTCTCATCTCCAAAAATAATAAAGAATAAGAATATTATAAAAAAAAGTAAAACCAATAAATAAAATAAAAGAAAACAATATCCTCTATATTATTTATAGTTTTGTGGTTTAACTAGAAAACCCCATAGGTTTCCCAGTAAAGAACCTGATCAGTTTCCTTGGATTGTTAAAAACTGTGGCTGGACAATTCATTGTACCAGACCTCCATTCTGTTTCTAAAGAAGGAGAGGCTAGCTTAACCAGCAATCTTACAGATTGGTCTGAGAATTAAAGAGGATTTTAAAATAAAAAATATCTATTTCTATTTCTTCTTTCATCTTGTTGTTTTATCTCTGAATTATTATCTGTAATAAGAATAATAATTCACCCTATCCTTGTGTCTGCACGTCACTAAAGAGACGCCAGCTCACACATTGTCACTCTGAAAGTGGGGAACCAAATGATCAAGGGATACAGGTAAGCTTGTATGTATATTTCTGGAGAACATGGAGAGTTATAAACAAGTGATAGGGCAAAGGAGAAAAAAAAATTGTAAACAAATGAAAAAAAGCAATAAGCAATCACAATAAAGTGAAAGATAGTGAAAAATTTCAAAAAACTATCCGGAGCTACGGGTGGTGCATGATTTTGGCCTGCACATCCTTATTTCAGCAAGCCAAGATTCCCTTGCCTTATTGAGGAGCAGTGGAGGGCAAGGCTGTGAGGTGTGTGACTCTATTCTCTGACTGTAGCAGTCTGCCGGGCCGGCCAAAGACCACCAAACCCGTGGTATCCCAATGATTCCCATGTCCCAAAGAGGGCTGGTCCTTTGGGCTCACGGGGATCTCCGTGTACCGACATGTCCCGCGGGGAATTATATTCTCCATGGCCCGTACCCAATACTGTCAAATTGGCCGGGGACCCCGCAGGTTCCAGTGCTTACCGTACGCTGATTTGTAACATGTAACATGTACGTGATATGGTAATAACATGTTCTGAGCTTGTGGCTACTGTTTGCGTGGGGTGTATCATCTATTGACACACAAGTAGGTAAAGATGACTAGTAATAGATTAGGGCAGTTTATGTTCCAGCCAAACCTCTGCTGCTGCTGCAATAAGGTTTGCTTGCATAAACTTAAATGGCAATCATGCAGCAGCAAGCCCTACACCCTTGGTCAACCTCAATATCCCTGCTCATGATTCTATATCCCCCAAAGACAAGCCTCTGGATTGGTTCCATCACCCTCACCCCAACACCAAACCCTTCCTTCATTGCCAAAACTACCCCAATCTACACACCTCACTCAGGCCCAGTGTCAGCCTTAGAGCCAGCATAGCTGGCCAAAATCCTGCTATATATTCAAACATATTCAACTTAAGAAGAATCTGATTTCAGAATCAGATTCCTCATGAAAATTCATTAATAGTACATGTACTTGACTTCTCTCTAGCTCTTCTAGAAGTCTTACTTCTAGTGTAGAGTACAGGATCCCTCCAACTCTGACTCCTTGGCCCGCAGCAGCCTTTTCCAAAACTGCACTCCCATGTCACTACAGATTACCATTGAGACTGTACTACAATAGAAAAAAAAGAGAACAGAGCGTGAGAGAAAAAGGAGAAGGAGCTTTGAGGCCAGTTTTCATATATACATGGCTCTCTGAAAGCTCCAGGCCTCTCCTTTTCCTTCCTCCGTCAAAAACCAGAACAACCAGAAGCATGCAAACACCAGTTTCCAGGAAAACGTCGTAGGATTTACAACGTCACAGGTCCTATACTTTCAGGAATTAGTCCCAATACATAGTGTCAATAATTACCAAAGTAAGTCATCTGTTTCCTTGCTATCTAGCTCCCTTTTTCTCCTTGTTCTGCCTTTCTCCTCCCCCCTCTTTCTCACTTTATCAACATTTTAAAATAAGATAAAACAAAATAGAATAAAGAATAAAGAATAAAGAATAAAGAATAAAGAATAAAGAATAAAGAATAAAGAATAAAGAATAAAGAATAAAGAATAAAGAATAAAGAATAAAGAATAAAGAATAAAGAATAAAGAATAAAGAATAAAGAATAAAGAATAAAGAATAAAGAATAAAGAATAAAGAATAAAGAATAAAGAATAAAGAATAAAGAATAAAGAATAAAGAATAAAGAATAAAGAATAAAGAATAAAGAATAAAGAATAAAGAATAAAGAATAAAGAAAACAATAAATAAAAAGATCACTCCTCAACATCATTTATAGTTTTGTGGTTTAACTAGAAAACCCCATAGTTTTCCCAGTAAAGAACCTTTCCAGTTTCCTTTGGTCTCTAAAAACTGTGGCTGGACAAATTATTGTACCAGAACTCCTTCTGTTTCTAAAGAAGGAGAGGCTAGCTTAAAGCAGCTTAACCAGCAGTCATATATAGACTGGTATGAGATATAAAAGAGGATCTTCTATAATAAAAAGAATAAAATAAATATAAAAAGAATAATTTATTTATATTTCTTTCTCTATTTCTCTCCCTCTCTCCTTGTATTGTCCCTGAATTATTATTTGTAATAAAAATAATAATTCCCCCCATTTCTTTGTGTCTGCACATCACTAAAGAGACGCCGGCTGACACCCAGTATCCTGGTGAGTCATCTTTTCTGGCTATGACTTATTTTTTGGCCATGATGTTTTGGATTTGTGTGCCTGACTCCAATTTGAGATCAGGAGTCAAGTCCTCCAACAGCACCAATCCGCTCATTGTTAGACCCTGATCCAGGTGGTGATTACATAGCCACTGGATCACTATCCTTACCGCTTCAACAACAGCTCTTGAGTTCTCAAGCTATGGATTGAGCTTGATTGGAATTATGCAGTGTGGTCCCATCTTCTCAACCCGGCTTCCTCTCAGCGCAGTCGTTGGGAAAAGCCTTCCTACTGCCAAGTGGCAACGCCAGATTTAATCATTTTTCCCAAACAGGCTTGCTTTCACTCAAGTCATCCATCCCAACAAACTCATCAACTTATATTTTATCTGACATGGCCAACGGGTCTTTGGTTCATCATACACAAGTTGATTCTTCGATCCTGGAAACGGAAAACAGGTCAATGGTTTGGCAAACGCAAGGTAATTTTTTTAGGTATAGTGTAGTTCAAATCAGAATGCTGTTGCTCACCATGACTACGTATGTATAATGTAGGGACAAAAGGTGAAGGTCAATCAAGGCATGGAAAAAGAACTTCTCAATCCCAACCTGAGGGCAATTCCGGTTGGAATTCTCAGTTGAGACAGGGGAAAAAATCAGTCAACAGACAAAGGAGCACTCAGAGATTGACTTCTTCTGTTGCAAAATCTTCCGGATTGTCTTGGTCCAGAAGGTCTGCGCAATCACAAACTCAAAGTTTGGTGGAGTCTTCAAGTGTTTGTTTGGAACAGATTGACTATGAACACATTTGTAGCTATATCAAGGAGGAGGAGAATTATAATCACCTTTTTTGTAACTCCAATGAGACTCCAGTTGGAGCTCCGGTGATCTCCAAATTGAGGGCATGGGATATTTTTGCCAACTATATGAACTGCACAAACACCAATCTTGAATTAACCAGCCAAAAACTCCAGCAAAAATTTGCCACATACAAAGACAGATATTGCCGTGCAAAAGACTTTGAGAACAATACTGGGGCAGTCCTCTTGGAGACAGAGGGATACAAAAGTGTTGCTGCCAAACCCAATGCAATTTGTCCTTGTTATGATTGAATGAATGAGCTGTTTGGAACCAAACCAAATGTTGTGCCTATGGGAATGTTTGATTCAACGGACTCCATCAAGATCAACAATGTTCAGATTCAGAATGTGATTGAAGATAACTCAGCCCAAGAAAATCAAAATGGAAATGAAGGATTGGGGACAGATATTCCTTCACCTGGGATGGAGACCTCGCTTGATTCTTCTATGCACAGGAGTGGGCCTATTTCAGCCGGTAAATCTCTCATTCCCCCTTGCAATTCTGTTGAGATTCTCTCCCAGAATCATTCAACACCAACACCAAACACCCAAAACAAAGCCACCGGTTGCGGATCCCACCAACCCCAAATCACAATTCTAAATATTCATCAATCCATCTCATCCTCTAGTGTGAATCCTGCACTGAGCAGCCAGTCGTCTCAATAGCAAGCATCAGAACCATCTACATTGGCCGGTGCTTTTGAGGCATCTAACAATGTGCAGATGTGTGTCATGGACAGACAATTAGAACTTGATGAGAAACAATTCAAACTCAAAGCAACAGAGCAAAAAGAAGAACACAAAGATTGTCAGACCAAGCGGGAGAACGCACTAAATGATTGCCAGGCACAAATGGAAGCCGTGAAAGTGTGGCTTGCATGGGGCAAATCACCTCTTGAGATTCAGATTCTCATCCAGGCCGTATTTGGGTCTTAGTACTTCTGACAAACATCTTATTGACCAATGCTCCACTATTCTTGTTTTCTCTCTTTTTTGCCAAAAACTCATAAAAAAATAAACAAAGGTTTGTCTTCCCAAAAAATTAAAAAACCAAAAAAAAAATAAGTTGAATAAATTAAAACCCATTAAAAAAACTTTGTCCTCTCATTGCCTCCATGCTTCTCTCTATCATGTCTTTGACAAAAAAATGCAAAAAATAAAATAAAATAACAAGAACAATTTTTTTTTCACATGTTCACTGTCCATTAGGGGGTATCAAATATG
>LUKR01002273.1:0-10023 GCA_019395275.1 Puccinia brachypodii
ACAGAGCAATGATGCGCACCCTGAAATGGCGATCCGGATCATTGATGGACCATACGCGAATAATCTGGTCTCAAAATACGTCGCGAGCGACATGACAACTAACAAATTCATCACCCAATCTTATTTACTGGCAGATCTGCTGGCAAGGTTCGATCGAGGTGTTTTCCTCATCCGCCATTGCACCGTCTTAACAGATCGTATTATGTATGAAACAGGATTGGGCCGAAGCGAATGATGGACCTTTTAACGGAGACTGCAATGTTCTACCCAACTGGTAACGGCTGCTATTTTCAAATCACTGGGAAATCTATATTTGATCTCCCAATCTTGCAAGAAGGCCAGCCACCTCAGAAAAAACACGCACTGGTTGATGTTGTACTCTCTAAGAAGGACTTGATGTACACCCGAGTACGACGAAGTTCAACAGGAACAAATCAAATGGGCTTCCTATCAGACAGTAGGTAGTAAAATACTCAGACAGTTATTTTGTTTGGAAGTAGTTGGTTCCTTATGACTCATTTCTAGACATGTGATTCAACGCTCCTTATATCTATGGCCCCGTAGATGTACTGTGCCAGATACACAATCCTGCAACCTCTCTATCGAACGATTATTTCAAAGCGGTATATTTGTCAAAGCATATTTTCCCCTCACAGTATTCCCTCGATTCATTCAATGGAGAGACGCATTTGGAAGCCGTTCGCAAGCTGCGAAAGTTCAAGACTCCACAACGTCTAAAACCTTTGGTCCAGCCGAACGGCTTTCTCAGCCAGATCGTGGTGGAATCGAAATGCATGAAAGTGATTCATCTTCTCAACAGGTGCTGTCCAAGTAAAGTATGTCTTGGGGCTCACTTCTTCTTACTCAGAAACTGTTCCTGATGCCGAATGTTTTGAATGTACTAGTTTCTGAACTGCAACGTGAGCGCAGAGGAAAGATTGAGCCTAATAGAATTGGCAGAACCAATCCACCAAAATTCCTTGGAATCTGTTGATTGCTCGACAGCCACGACGGATTCAAGCCGTACCCGGCCGCTATGTTTTCAAGGACCATCTCAAAACGTTAAGCCACCTACTCCAAAATTCAGTCGATTTGTTTGCTCACCACACGAAGTGGAGAATTTTCTTTGGAGCATGATCCACGCGTGTGGCCTATCTCACTGGTGGGGTCGGGATTCCAAGCACAATGAAGAAGTTGTTCGCAATGGTCTGAGTCCTCTTTCCCTACCGAAAAATATCAGATGATTGAAGGCTTTAATCTCTACATTGGAAACATTGTTAGGTATCCATCAAATCGTAAACCTACGTATGCACGAGAAAATATCGTTACACCAACTGGCCCAGGACCTTAAACTCAAAGCGTGCGGTGAATGGATCTCTCGAAACAATCAAGACCATCATTCCGAGGCAATGCTTCGCGATTTTCTGTGGTGGTTCTATTTCTCATTCATCGGTGGCTTAATTAAGGCTAGTTGTAGTGGTTCATTACCGATTTCACTGGTGATTGTTGAGGTTCTTACCGATTATATTTTGGTTCTCACCTCTTTCCAGAATACTTTCTTCGTCACGGAGTCTGCCAGTTTCAGAAACCGAACCCTATATTTTCGCCTAGATGATTGGGATCAGATCTGCCGTCCGTTGATCAAGTATCTAAAAACGACTTTATTTACCAAGGTAGATGATAAAAGCTTTGTAAGCCACACGATTTATCCAATCTCGAAATATTTTCGATGTGCTCTCCTAATGAGTGGCGACTCTGGTTTTAGAAAAAGGGCCAGTCACAACTTGGACATTCATTCCTTCGACTGCTACCGAAGGATAAAGGCGTTAGACCGATTGTTAATCTCAAGCGCAAAAGTTCTTCACAAACTGGGCTGTCGAATAATTCGATCTTGCAGAATTTATTTTCAGTGTTATCATATGAGAAGGTATGCATCATTTGGCCATTGAAGATATCGGGTATATCTCCGAGCTGAGATCCTTTCCGGTGGATGTAGAACGTATCCCCCGATAGAATGGAGTATTCAGTTCTTGGTTTAGATCACATTTATACTCGATTCAAAAACTTCCGATCGCGTTTCGGCCCTTCTCTTCCAGATTTATACTTCGTCAAGGTTGATATCCGAGCATGCTTTGACTCAATCCAACAAGACAAGATCTTAGAAGTTATCAATGGACTTTTTTCTGAGGCAAGAGCTACATCCTTTTTTTTATCTTGATGTTTTCGCTAGATCTGACGATGAAAAAACAAATTACCAGTAGGACCAGTATACTATTCAAAAGTATGTCAAAATGACATTACTCAGGACGGGGCCACAGAAAACTTTCAGGCAGTTCAAGCGTCAGGCTTACCCAAGTGGTTAGCTAGTTTTCTATTCGGTAGATATTCAAGGCTAGGAAATGATGTTGATCAAGTTACTGCCAAAATAGATGAAGTTCCAGATTTTGATCGGTTTGCAATCGAGCTCTCGAAAACTTTGAAGAATGTGTTATTCAGTGACCAAGTTAAGTACGCTCACGTGGATAAGGAGGACCTGATGGATCTGTTGAAAGAACATATCACCCAAAACTTTGTCAAAGTTCGTCAAATACATACATGGAATGAGAACTGTAGAAGTCGCTAACTATTTGCCAAAAGATTGGAGCTGGTAGATACCAGCAGAAAAACGGCATTCCTCAGGGTTCCATCATGTCTCCTCTATTATGTAGGTCAGTAATTAAAATGATAGGCAGAGTTGTTTTTCATGCCCATCGCACTTGGTTTCAAAACGAGTCGAACCAAACTTTCATGAGCTCAGTTTATTTTATGCAGATATGGATAGAGAGAGGCTGGGGTTCACCAAAACCTCGAATTCAGTACGTCAATTTAGGTTTTTCAACCGAATCAATTGCTTCGGATACTTTCGTTTACTGATTCAAACCTTTGGATCAGATCTTAGTCCGACTGATAGACGACTTTATCTACATTACAACCTGCGAAAACGATGCAAAGCGTTTTCTCAAAGTGATGGCCGAGGGAAGCAAGGAATACGGATGTTATATCTCCATAGATAAGACACTTATCAACTTCAAATATGGTGGAGTTAAGCAAGTCGTTGGGCATGGTAAGTTAGATTACTGTTCATCGACCATTTCAAAAACCCAACAAAATGATTCAGCGCTAACCCTATATAATTATCCCAGAATTTCCATGGTGCGGTCAACTCATCAACACCAAAACTCTGGAGTTCAAAGCTGAAATGACTAGATTCAACGGGATTCGTAAGTTTATCTATAACAGTGCCCATTATTCCATGATGCCAGAAACTGATAAACTTCTTTTGACAATGGATTTGTTTTCCAGACCTCTCTGATACTTTGACAGTCGATAGAACAAAAACACCAGGCCAGCTTTTCTGTCAAAAAATGTACCAGTGAGTCAGCTCTGTCCGCTGTGCAAGAATGCTACGAGACACTGAGATATCTTCATCGGACTTTTCAAATAGATCTGTCCGAGTCCGAATCCATGTGATATATCTTGATTCGAAGCTGAACTCAATGTCCACCGTGTTGCTCAACGTTTATCAAGCACTCAGATTAGTCGCTGCCAAATATGTTGCACACGTGATTGACTGGGGAGCTGACACTGTCAAAGGCTGGAAATTCTTTCACGGTCAGTCGACCATGGCCCCTGATATATACCAGATCGACGTTTACAAATACATGTTGCCAAACTCTGCGGTCTATAGGCGTAATCGAGAAGATTCTCATCTTCTTCTTCGCTTGCACTCAGAAACAAGTCGATCAAGCTTATGTCAAGAACGTGGGTGGATGCTGCGGCATTAAAATAAGAAGCGTTATCTGGTAAGGAATCTTTCTTTTCTTTTCTTTTGAAGTCATAATGCCAATGTCAGTCATCGCTGAAACCAAATAAAACAATAGGTTGGGCCGCCAAGCATTCAAAACTACTTTAGCTCGCAAGCCGCACAAGTTCGCTTTGATTCTTAAACAGATCGAAGCCGATTTGAAATCTCAGACAAAACTTCACATAAACAGACTAGAAAGAATGCGGTTGCGAGCTACAATCAACTCGAAGGAAAACCTGGCTTTGGACAGGTTAAAGTACTGATGTTTTTTGCCTCCCTTTTCTGGAATTTTATATTTATCGAGCTACATCACCCGCTAAGCCTTGGTACAAAATGCAAAGAGAACGCGGGAATTTCGTTGTACACGCAGTGGACTGAACCGGATAGAAATACAACAATTTTAGTCAAAAATTTGTTGTTTTTTGGAATCTTATTTGCAGGCTCAAGCAAGTCTCACAACTCTTGAAACTGTTTGCGCAGGCAAGATCAAAAAGTTTCAATTCCCCCAAGTCTTGGATTAAACTACAAAGTGGCTGCACAAGCTTGATTCCATGTTTATCATGCCGCCCTGAGGTGCACAGGAAGAGTATTCTGTGCTAAATAATGACAGGAACTGAAATCAGATCATGACTTCCCCATTTTCCTTAATTACATTCTTAATTTCATCATGGATGATAGCAAGAATATTACATTGACCTTACACAGAGAAACAGGTGATGAGGGAAAGAAATAAACAAGCAAACAAGTGGGAGAAGGAGAGAACAAAACTGAGTTGGAGAAGGGCACAGTGTCATCTGGCTGCTTATTCAGAGCAACCTGAACAAAGTAATGAAAATATATAAATAAATTACAAAAATATTACTAGCAATAATATTCAGAAATATTATTACTATTAACAAAATAAGAATAGATATGATAACAAAGGTAGAAAATAATAGTGAAGAAGAAAGAAATATTAAAATATTATTTCAGATTCTGAATCTGCAGGTAAAATAACCTGGGGTACCTCACTTACAGTACCCCTGTATTTTGCCTCCTTTGCCATGTAAAAGTACCACAAACATCTAGGAGGTACTTGTCAAACAGAACATGGGGTTCAACTATCTAAACCCCTTAGGCGTGCACCAAATCCCCAATTCTGGACTTAGAATTAAGGTGTTGTGTATAGTTTAGAATTTAGGTCAGGACATGTCTAATTAGTCAAAGCCCGCATACTGTGCACTGTGCATATTATTCCCAAGGGTTTGTTGATTGCTTTCAGCTTTCCCAATAAACAGCATACAAAGTCACCACCCACAAGATTAATTCCCCTCAGATCATAAGAAATGGACATATAATCTTCCAAGATATCATGCTTCAACAACAATGGAAAACCCTAAACAGAGCAATGCAAACTCAACAGCCTATATACAACCATACTTCCCCCATCAAACTCACCCCTCTTCTGTAGCATTTATTCTTTGACCCAGACCTTGTTGGAGCTGAATCTTAAGGTACCATCCAACAAGTGGAAGCAAGGCCCCTCTCCCAAGGAACTACATGCTGCTTCCTCACTCCCTGACTCAATTTTACTACACCCAATGGATTCCATCAAACCAACCACCTTGCCTCAGTTGTCAAAGAATATTTCTCCTATTTACAGACAGATTTTCCTCAAAGATCCAGACCATTCTAACTTCCCTGGATGGACATTTGCTTGGGACCAACCCTGGGAAGCCCCATGGGATCAACTACTCTCCAAATTCATACTAAAGCATTGGTGGCACGCTTCTCAGGCTGGTGCCTTCAAAGAGTTCCACATCAATCCCACCAAAACTGATGAAGAGATAATCCATGCTGGTATCTTACACTGTTGGTTCCCAGGAAAAGTAGAGGGTATCCAATTAGGACATTTTTCCAAAGACTGCAGGGGTGTCAAGCATCAATCTGAGAAGAAGTCCAAATTCCAATTAAAACTGAGGAATTGATGGGAAGTCCAGTTGATCCTAGTGCTAACTAACATGACCATTTAATTGATCTTCAGCTTCAACAACACAGATGGTACACTCCCTCAAAACTTTCAGTCTCTCTAACTGAGATGGAGCTCTTTGAAAACATCAAATGCTGCTCTGAGACCAAGGCTGTCTCAAAAAAGACCATCAACCAAATTTCACTCCCTTGGCAATTGTTAGTATTCAGTACCCTGGCTCAGCAACTAGATGAACTTCATATTTCCAAAATGCATAATACTAAAGGATACCAATTTGTCAAACAATTTAATCTTGAACATATATAAAATATCAACCTCTGCAGAACCCCTTGATAATGTGCCCTGCAACTTACCCATCAACTGATATGCTCCCAAATACCTAGCCACCCTTTCTGAGATGAATATAAAACTTCTCAATGCCAAGCCAGAGATTTATTTTTCCAGGTTTTTGTCATTGACTAAATCTTCCAGTAAGTTGTTTTTCACAATACTATAATCTAACATGTTACTCATAATCAATTGTGCACACTCATAATCCTCATTTCTATGTGATGGTACACTCAGCCTAACAATGACAATAAAGTTTGGCCAAAAAATCAATTAATACCAACCTTGCGTCTGTACACCTGAAGCCTGAGTATTACTCACATGGCTAATTCACCTTTCCTATTCACCTTTCCTACTTTGAACTTGATGTATATTCATTTTCAGAGTCCCTTTTACGTAGTATCTGTAGACATGAACTTCATGATTTTGTCCAAGGTGGTGTAGACAATCCACGGCTTGAGCTTTCATGGCAGGATTCCAATTTGGTTCCTGCAGCATCAAAATCATCTGATCAGATCAAGCCATTTGTTAGAAAAATATATTCCTGCTTACCATGACATATACATTTTGATCACACCTCAAGTCAATTCCTAACCCAGAAGAATGTTACAGTTTTGACCATTCCTAAATTTTCCAAGTTTCCCATCTCGTTTGCCTATGCTCAAGGTCCCTACAAGCCAAGCTGAATCCAGTTGATTTTCTTTAAGCACTTTTTCAATTCTTCATACATACAGCCATATTCTGTTAGAATTTCAACCTCTTCACTCACACCATTTTGTTTCTTACCATTCTTGTCTTGTACTCTAAGTAGCCTTCTCCAGTTTTATCTCCAAGTGGCACAGCCATAGTATAGTCTGGCCAAATGGCCTAGTTATCAGTTTGATGTATACAGCCAAGTGGCCTTATTGTAGTTTATTACGGCTGAGTGGCCTAGTCATCAGTTTTATCCATATTAGTGATTGGTGTTGTCATAGTTTTAGTCCAACCAAGTGGCCTTGTCAGCAGTTTTGTTATCTGGTCAAGTGACCACCTGTCTTATTTTCATATCCTCTATTCTCTGTCACCTACAGTTCTCATTCATGTCACAAGTCCGGGATCTCTGGGCTCTCCCTGACTTTAAGTAGTTCCCTTCCATGATTTGAAATTCATTATCCAGTCAGAGCTAATTTTTCAAATGACCACTCCCATCAACAAGCTCCAAATCAGTGAGAATAAATCCCCAACAAGCTCCTCTTTGAAAACCACATCCCCATCTCCACCACTGTCCTCAGCTTCTTCACGTGAAAACCTAACATATTCTTCATCAGTTTTCCCATTTCAAATGAATATATACAAACTGTATCACTTACATCTTAAGATATGCAACAAAGCTTGAAAACACAACTGCCTTGGGTCTGTGAATCCCCTGTTCACCTCTTAAGAATTTCTTCAGGTTCTCCACCAGATGAATCAGCTTTCCAGATTCCTGCCATTGCCAATTCCAAGGAGTGTTGACTTCATCATGTGAAAAGACTGGATGATTGCAGAATTGTTGTATCATAATTGTAGTATCATATTCAGCTGTTGGAAAAACTCTGATGAATCCCACAGCTCTCATGATGATCAAAGCCTTCCAAAGAACTGTATGAATGATTTGGGAAACTGCCTCAATAAAACCTCCCATGGTAGACTTAAGCTCACCAATATTACTTTTTCTATCTTTGGAAGAAGATTCAATAGCACATCTTTTGTCCTTCTCAAGCAAACAGTTTCCATCAGACAGCTCATTTTATTGATTGCATCCATTGCACTGATGTTCATTCCTGGGATAAGGTGCTGCTTCCAGATCCATTCCTTGTTCCAAGGTGTAATCTTCAGGAGCGTGATCAAGCTTTCAATTTCAGCCAGTCAATTCTGGAGTGGGGTTCCAGTGAGGCACAACACAACTTTTGATATCAGTTTTTAAATGTTTACAGTCCTATTGGAGGTTGGATTGCAAATCATACTGCACATTTTATTCTTAAGTCAGCTCTTTTGAATCATTTGTATAACATATGCATATTCTTTCAGTGAATTACTGAGCCTCATCCCAGACAATTCTGAACCAGCATACATCCAGTGATTCAATGGTGACCTGATTTGTATGAAGAGGATTTACAGATGTTCCAACCATCTTGTAAGTAGTCAATATAACTAGGGAGGAAAGTATGTCTACCCTCTTAATTTGTCCTTGATCCCTTACATGAAAATCTTGTAAGGTATGGCTCCCTCCTTGAAGTGAATCTCGATCTTGTTTTCACAGTTTGAAAGAGTTGCCAGTGGAAAAATAACAAGAGTTGTGGTGGAGTGAACTGGCTGACTGGTTGAGTTGCTTGTCTGAAAGTTTTGGGCTGCATCACTGGTTGCAATAATGAATGCCAGTGTAGTAAATTTTTTTCCCAAGCCCATATTGTTGGCAAGTATAGATCCATGGCTAGGAGATTATTCAAGTTCCTCAAGCTTAAAGTGAGAAGGGTTTCAACTTCACCAAATCCAATTATTGATAGGATGGTTCCAAAATTCATTAACCTTATTGTGTTCAGTTGACTTTTTCTTCCTTAGAAACTGCAGAGCCATGTGTTGATGGTCTTTCAGGGTTGTTACAAAGTTTCTGAGGCTATAAGCTGCACTGGGATCATCTCCTGGAGTTCTGGTTTTGTACCAAACTTGTATGGGGAATATTGAAGAATAGATGTGAACTGTAGTTCCAGATTGGGGAGAGATTGATGTGTGCGCATTGCAAAGCAGATACAACAGTGATTTGATTTTTAGCAAGAATGAATATGCACCCCCTCAGTTGGGGATCTGTAGAGGTCTTAGTTACAACAAAAGCTCAAACTTTAATCAGAGACTGTTCAGCTCCACCAATGCCCTCTTGTGTTATTGGTGTTGAGAAGCTGCCAACCGGACCTAGTAACAGACCAAGGAAGCTGCTTTCAAATTGATTAAAATCCCCAAAAAGACGCTTGGGCGCACACCACACATGAACTTGGTGTGTTCCTTGTTGCAGGCATGCTTGATGTGGATGATTGGGAATTGTAGTGTGGGTGGGGGAACGCATGCAGATGATAAAGTGACAAAGGCATAGTATGTTGGGTATGATTGGCTAGGGAAGGAGAAACTGAGGTTGACTTTCTTTTTTTGGGAAGTGGAATTTGGAGCAGCAATTTGCTATCTGGTTGTGCTAAAATTTTGGAATACCCTTCAAAACATCTAAAAATAGACATACTTCCATGCTGACCTTTGTTTGGCCCCATTGGCAGCAGGGCACAGCATGGGATACAACTATGATAACTCTGAAAGCTACCACCAAGAAAGCATCAGTACCCCTCTGCTTTGGCAGCTGGAACACAGAAAAATGAAAAATATGGAAGTTGGTATGTGTACCTACTGCATATGGAAGTTGGATACTGATCACTGTATCCTTGAGCTTCTACAAGGTTAAGATACCCTTCCCATATGACATGTTTTCCTCAGGGGACCCAGTGCAAGTGGCATTGCTGAGTTTACAGGGACATGTTCAGGAGTGACCTAGGGTGGAATTATCTGTATAATCTATTTCTGGAGTCATATTTAATGATTTCTGAAAGAGTGTATGAGTAAACTAAATTTTTTGAATTTTTTATAACAGGTGAACTCCTTTTTGGGCAACACAACGGTGTGGCTTGATTTCAACTAACTACACACCCTAAACTCTGGTTCTTTCTTTCAAAAAGATCATAAACCTACCACATCTTTTCTGTCAGCCTTAGAGATGCTCAGAGTATCCAAAAGGCTGCGCAGAGACAAAAATAAAATAACAAAATAACTAATAACTTATGTAATATTAGAAATATTAATAATATTATCATAAATTCGAAATCCC
>LUKR01002274.1:0-10015 GCA_019395275.1 Puccinia brachypodii
TTTTTTTTGTTAAGCTGGGTGAGGTAAGGGGTACTATTTTGTTGGTGAGGTGTGGTTTGGTGTTGGGTGTAGTGGTTGGTGTTTGGTGTTGGTAATCTTGTGAGCCCAGAGCTTGGGCTTGGTCAAGCCAGGCTTGGGTTTGTGCCAAGATTAAATCCCCACACAAACTTCCAAATGAATCCCCCTTGGCACACACCCAAGCTCTGGTGGCAATCAAACACGCAGGACTTGGGCCTATGCCCAGACTAGCTTGCAAGACCATATATTTGAGTTTTCAAAAAAAAATTGAACAAATTGAATCATGATTGAAATTTATTATAAAAAAAATTGGAACCCTGGCACAGGATTTTGGGGATTAATAATTGTATTCCTGCTTAATATGTATAAAAACAAAAAAACTTTGTCCAGATCCTCAAGTCCTCAAAAGCATTTGATCACTAGTCTGAGGTAATAATTAGATATCAGACCTATATGTGTGATTTTTTCTGATAGGGTTTTGCTTTTGTTGCTCCTGAGAAGATATAACCCAAGGTTAGCACTGTGATACCAAATGAAACTGGGCTTGAAGGTTGGGTGGGTTCTTCCCAATTTGACTTCAGATTTTTTAACCAGAGACAGAAAATTATTGGCATGTTGGGCTCACCACCCATGTACCACCTTTATTCAGCAGCTGCAAGGCAGAAACCCAGTGCTGGGTCATCTTATAAGGAGGTCTGACAAAGCTGTGTGGCACACCCTGGGTAAAAACAAAACTGTTAAATTTTCAAATGGCAGTTGTACTTAACACATAAAAAGAAACACACACACAAAAAGGGGTGTTTTTTTTTTTGAAAATGCATGTTCCTAGAATAAAAAAGCAGGAGGAGACCAAAGAAAAGCAAAGAAAGAGAAAAAGAAGAAGAAAATTTGTTCATCTACCTATCAGAAAATGAATGATACAAAAGCATCAAATATAAGTGGAATGAAGAGAAGCTGAAAAGATAACTCACTCAAACAGGTAATTAAGAGAGAAAGTGAACTCCTTAGCATCACATGAGGACCATGAATTATACCTGATATGTACATACCTATCAATTTAGGCCCGGGTTTGAAAATAATCTCTGGCCTGGACCTGTCAAAAAATCTCCAGCAAGCAGTATATATATATATACAAACAGAGTAGAAATATGTTTTACTCAGAGAAACAACCAAAACAAAACAAAAAACAGACACCTTATAAAGTGCTAAGATTTCAGCTCAAGATTCGGATGTTGGAAGTGGGGGAGACTGACTCTGGGGGAGAAATCAGGACCAAGGAGCATGGGACAGGTGATGGGTCTGGACAAAAATGCTCTGACTGGATGATTAATTTCAAATAATAGTGGTATTCAAAATTGATACATCTTTTCATAAACATATATTCATAAATGGCTTTTAGAAGGGATTATGTAATCACATCCCAGTCAAAACATTGATGTTTATCTAGTTATGATTCTATGTTTTTCAATTTGGAATACCACTTATAATGAGAAAGAAAACAATAATAAACAGCACACATGTGACAGGACTACTTTCATCTGTCACACATGTGACAAGACCAACTATTCATCTGTGCCACTTATACACTGGACACATGACTAATTCTACCATAAAGGGACTGATTCATCTGAATTTTGGAAACTATAGTGTCCAGAACCAGGACTTTTTTCATATTGTTATGAGAAAGGATGAGAGTAGAGAAGAGAAGAAGAAAAGAGAAGCAAGCTAGGTCAGAATTCTAACCCTTACATATCTATATATTTATAGATCCTAATATTATGAGAAAAAGAGAGCCAAAAGCTGAAAAAAAAAAATCAAAAGAAAGGAATAGAGTAAAGAGGGCAGGGGCAGGAGCACAACAAAGTGAACACACAACACATAAAATGTCAAATGTACTCTTGTATTCCAAACCCTTTACACATTAGAGCAAAGCCAAAGGACAAAAATTGTAGATCATGAATAACAACTAACCCAAAAAAGAACAAGTTGAAAAAGAAAAAAAAAATTAAAAAAAAGAGGGTTCAAGGAAAACAGCCAAACCAAGTCATATAAAGTCACACAACTTGATTTATTTGCTTATTGCTTTCTCCCTGACTTGAGTCTTGCCCTCCCGGCCCACCACCCCTCGACAAAAAAAATGAAAGGATCAAAGGAGAACAAAGAATAAAGACCAAACTCAAAAAACCAAATAAATAAGACCCAATAAATATAAATAAATGGGAGAAAGAGAGAGAAAAGATTCAGATGATAATCTACATATACACACACATTGAAAAAGGGAAAAAAAAATGAAGAAGATAGTGATAGACAGACTAAGAATCGAGTACCACTTTGAAAGAAGAAAACGAAGAAGAAAAAGATAGCATGATAAGTTGGAAGTAATCAGTCGATGGTGAGATTCGAGTATTTATATGCTTGTCATCAAACGAGAATCTGTAGTTTTTCTTTTGAGATGGGAGGATGTGCTTCATCATACATGTAATCTTGGCTCATTTGAGTAAGAGAAAGGCGAGGCGGGTATTGTCGTAGCAAGAATGAGAGTAAGAGTAAGTGAGTAAATGTGTGTGTGTGTGTTCAACGGGACGTTCGAGATACTCTGTGAAAAGAGTATCTAAGTCTTGGAGAGGCAAATCGAAGTTTTAATGAATAGAATCTTTATTTATTTATTTGTGTTCTCTTTCCCAACGGTCTCGACTATATATATATATATATATGTGGGTGGGTGAGTGTCGCAAGATCTGCTCAAATGTACAGATAGAAAAAGATCACAAGAACCCGGACTAAATACATTCAAAAAAAAAAAACAGTCAAAAAAAATAAGGACCAAGTACCAATAAAAAGAGAGAGAAAAGACGAACCTCAGCGAGCAACCTAGCGATTTTCTCATCATCGCGTTCACGGGGTTCAAGTTCGAGGGAAAGGTCGTACAACTCCTTCTCATCTCTAGGGTTTTCGAGTGATTCTTCCAAGAACTTAACGATCATTGGCATTGGAGAGAGTTGGTAAGGCATGGATTGGTAGGATTGAATTTGGACAATCAGTTCGGCTGCTTTCTGCCGTTTGTTAAAGTTGATTTGGTGTGGTTTTTCGCGTAATTGATCCGGATTTCCATCTCCAATAAAAGTCCAATCCGTCAGATAAACCCCTACATAAAAAAATAAAAATAAAATAAAATAAAATCTGTCAACTTTCCCCACAATGATATGAGATAAGTTTTATTTATTTATTTACCGACGAAAGGCACACAAGGAGGAGCCATATTCCTGATAGTATCACGATACGCAGCATAATTCTTAGTAGGACTCATGACAGCTCCAAGTTGAGCGAAGAGAGTAAGAGTTTTCTGAGGGATAGTTTCCCAGGTCCGTCTCAGCCGATAAATAGGAGTAGAATTCAGTCCAGCTATGATTTGCATGAGGGTCGAGAAGTTATTCAACGATCTACACCGCTAACCTCACGACGCGTATGAAATGCTTATCAGTCGTTACTCCGAATTCGGAGGGCAAGGGGAGAAAGGACGAGGGTGAAAGACGAACATCGGCTACCAAGATAAAATGTTTGATGGTACTGGCCCGTTTCTTTTGTTCGGCTTGCAAGAGGATAGTTTCAGCGACCCAACGAGTGAGCTAACGAAGGCTCGAGAGGAGAGTTAGTGAGGAGAGCAAAGGAAGCAGGAGGGTTTTTTTTTTGTTTCGAAGGGGAAAAACAGAGACTGACGAGCGCGGATGGATAAAATAAGTATTAAAGAGACCTACCGCATTGCTCATGTCGATCATGGCCTTAATATTCGGTGTACCCTCCTTAGCGAACTCCTTTGGCCAGGCCTTACCAAGACATTCGTTCGCCTGGATCTGACAGAACAGTTTACTCTCCACTAAGGATAATTGTCGGGCTAGCTCTAAAGGGTCGATGTCTAGGAACTTGATCTTCCGTGGGTTCCGGGGTGGGATCGATGGAGGTGGGTTCCCAGGTGGTTGCATCGGTGTCATCTTACTCAGTGCCCCTCGCGATTGCTGTAAAAAATCAAAGACGTTTCGATTTCCATTAGTCTTTATGATCCAGAATCTATTTCTTGAGGAAAGTGGGATGAGATTTACCCTTCGTTCACACGTCAGCGCTACTTGTTTCGCCAAGTTAGTATCACCCATGTCATGAGTAGAAAACTCGATAACACGGTGGATGATACTATCAGCGTCTTCATCGGAAAGATGAGATTCGATCCAAGATCGAATAACATTAATAACTCTGCGGAAAGAAAAGAAAAAAAAAAACATCCGGGAGAGAAAGTCACCAAAGGAATAAGTGGAAATGATGTTGATCTTTGCGAAAAAAAAAAAAAGTACCGACCTAATCTTAATAACTTTTTGTTTCTGGTCGGTCCATAACTGTAGCTCATCAGCCAACAGATTGGGCGGAGGTTGTTGATGATAGCGTTCGATGAGGAGGTCCAAGAAATCATGAGAAGTAGTAAAAGTACGATAAGTCATAAGAAATACTCTCAGGAACGGTACATCAGCTACCAAACAAGACAACAATCGATTTCAAAAACAGAAATCAATTTTGATTCAATGAAAACCTTCTTGAAAAGACTTTTGAAATAAAGGGGGACGTACGTCCTTCATGAGAAGTAAGTTTAACGACTAATCCTCTAGGTGTCCCACCCCTGATCTGATTATCAACATTAAACGAAATATCATCTGGGCCGTAATCAGGTAATAAGAACGCAGGCTTAGAAGATATCGGTTTCGTAGAAACCATCACTGTTGTCGCTGCTTCCTCTCCAAAAAATTTCGCTAGCTTCTTTGATCTTGTAGGCGATTTCGAGGATGCTGTGTTAAAATCGTCAGGAATGCGCTCTTGATTATCTCTCTGTATTTGTTGAGAAAGAAAAACACTAAACCTACCTGATTCTGGTCGATCAGTATCTTGAATAAGAATTGAAGGTTCTCGGTTCCGAGTGACCGGGTTACCTGAACAAAAGAAAAATACCAAATCACCAAATCGATACACAAATACCTCAAATGAGAAAGAAGATGAAAAACGAACCGTCAATAGAATTCTCACGAGCATGAAGAGTGTTGTTGGCCGAGCCAGATCTATCGAGTTCAGCCTGCTCCTCATCGATTCCACGAGAATGCAACAAATGACGAGGAGAAGACGGCGGATTATTGAGATTATTCCTGAATGGATTCGAGATTGTTGAAACCGAAGTGATCGAGGTCGCATTTGAATTCGATTTAAGTCGTCGTGGGATCGCGTTTGGTGGGAATGTTTCAGAAGAAGGTGTCGTACTAGTAAGATTATTATGATTACTGGTAATAATACTACTATTATTGTTACTGTTCAAGCTATAATTATTGTTATTGTTCTGGTTGTTGTTGCTGTTGCTGAGGAAGATAGCGTTTTTAAAGTGTTGATTGATTTCAGATAAGTTAATATCTTGTCCAGTTTGAATCGAAGATTCATGAACGATAGCACCAGCAGCGACGCCCAAGCTTTCCAAAGCGAGCACGAGTCTTCTAGCAGTTTTGACCAATCTACCGGGGGTAATCGTAGAAGTAAGAGTCAATGATGATGAAGAAGGTGAAGGAGGTGGATGGACAGTGAACAGGGGAGAAGCTGAAAGAGGTTGGGCGGGAGATGGGACGGATGGAGAGGCCCAATGCGTAAGACCGGATGTGAGAATAGTTTGAGTATTATAGACCAGATCGGCTGCCAGATTGTAAACGGCCTGTTTTGAGCGTTGATAACCGCTGACCAATCGACGAGCGAATTGGAGCTGGGTATGGATCGAGCTTAACGAGTTAGGTGAGAGGATTAAATCCGATAAACTCTTACTTGTGATTAATTGACTACAATCTTGATTGGTAGAACTCAGGTCGTACCACATAAATCGATCTAAATCTACCTCTAATGTATTCGCTAGATCCAAGTTTTCGGCCATCGAGAGTAATTGCCCAACTGCCTCAATCAGTCCTGATACTTGTGTCAACACCAGATCGGTCGTCTCCGGACTTAGTCTGTCGATACAATTCAACTCCGTGGGTTCAGAGGTAATCAAGATCTCGTCGGTATCGACGGCCAAAAGACTGATAATCGATTCTGCTAGCTCTCTGTTCTGTCGAATTAGTGGTAAGAAAGCTTGGGCAAGATTCTCCGAATCCAGTTTGACAGACGGTGTACTAAACGATCGTTTCGACACGGGTGAGAGTGGAGGAGCGGTGATCGGTCCTGAAGAAGAGGAAGAATGCTGATGATGATAATGATCAGATATTGATGAGAACGGAAGCCCTGTATCGTAGCCCGATGCTTTCCAATTCCCTCCGTGTGCTCCTCCAGGTAAGAAAATAGATTCTATGGGCATGACTATGTGACCATGTCCGTGTCGTGGGAAATGTCCAATAGGTGAGACTTGATGAGCACCGAAACCAGGATGACCAGATTGCTGTTCGCTCAAAATCCCTTGGAAATGTTGGAAGAACGCATCGACACTCGTCGATAAATCGTTAACACCCATCCTACATTCCGATCGAAGTTTCTGTTCTAATGCGAATCGATTCTGAGTGTTCTGTCGACTATTCAAATCTTGAACATCTAATGGGGTGGTAGAAGATGAATCTCCTCCAAGATTATTGTTATAACTATTCTGAGGAAGAAGCAAGAGATCGGTAGACCGGATCGAGAGTAATCCCCATAAAGCTCGAGTAGATAGGGTAAGTTTAGAGAGAGTCGAAGCAATTTTTCTGGAGACTTGTTTGAGGCCAGGTAGGTGTAAATGAGCATTAGAGAACAGGTTTTGGAAGGGTGAGCCGGATGGATATTGGGATGATAGTGAGGTACTATCTTGACTCGGAATATAGGGTGAGATCGGGGAGATCGATGATCGACGAGCGTGACCGATCGAGAGAGAGTTGTAGTTGACGGCCAAACTCGAATCATGTAACATCGAGAGTACCGCAGTATCCAATTGACAACTGGCTTGGAGTAAGAATCTGATTTTGTCGACTAGGTTCATCGATGCTTTGGAGAGTTCATCTCGGGCGTGCTGGGTGTGAGTTTTGTTGTTGATGTTGATTGAGGAAGGTGAGGGATAATCCGAGTTAATATCTTCTGGAGTGGGCTCGGTTAACTTGGTTAATAGTGTGATGGCATCTTTAATCTCGATCGCCATTCGAGCAAACGTCAACGTAGGTGGGATGTCCATGATTGGTTTTAAGTTCCCCTTTACCTGTTGAGAGATTTGAAAGATGTCTTGAGGTGACCCAGCGCCACTACTACCACTACTGGCGGTGGTAGTAGTTGGAGGAGTTGGTAGTAGGAGGGTTGAGGATGATGATGGTGGGCGATCGAAGTTTAGAGGATGAGGGCGGGGATGACTCGAGTCGTGAGTTGGCTCAGGATTGATGAGATCGAACGATGGACTGGTACGCAGTTGAGGGTCAGATGGCTTGTTAGGGGATAGTTGATGAGTTTGAAGAGTTGGTGTGAGATTGAGACCTAGTGATAATCTTAATTCACGATCATGATGATTATTCGAGCCGGAGGGTTGGAGGTTTGAAGAGTCAAGCGTGGTAGATATTTGAGCAGGGGGAGCGGGAGTACTAGAGTTGGTTGAGGTGGTCGGCCAGATCGAGGATTGGTTGGTCTTGGAGAGTAGCTCGATTGGCGAGGGTGGAGAAGAGGCTAGAAGGCCGTGTTGGCGGAGAGTTTCTTGAGTGAAACCGTGATCTCGTAAGAATTTCAATGGATCTTGGAGATGGAATTCGGATAGAGCTCTGTCTTGATTGAACTCATCCAGTTGATGAGGACGAGGTTCGAGCTCGAGCTCGTCATCGGCCAGGGGCATCTCTGAGGCAATCTCGCCCGTCAGATTGTTGTGATAATAGATCTGTCCATCATCGGTCACTTTGGGCAGCCATGCCGCCCAGCTATTTGAGGAGGGTGGGTTGAATTGATTTCGAGTGGATGAGTTTGGATTTGATGATGAAGATGAAGATGATGTTGGTGGCTGAGCTGGGTTTTGGCTATCAGATTCTTGGCTGTTGTTTGGTGGGGGGAGAGGCTGTTGGGGTTGAGGAGGCTTAGGGGGATCGAGTGCCGATGAGCTGGGTTGATGATTGTCGATATCCTGGTCGTCCCATGCTGGCTGGTCATTAACGCTGATACTGAGTACGCTCAATCTTGAGGTGATATCGGCTGGATGCTGGATATTCCTGATAGTCGACTCGGCGGTCTGCTTGATGCTCTCCAGCTGAGCCCTGGTAGAGTCGGCCTCCTCGTCGGTGAGCCTGCGAGTATAATTACTTGGGAACCAGCCTCGTTCTCGTTGCCGCCACATCACCCCATCCCACCATCCTGAGAAAAAGCAGCAGCTCGTCAGAATATCCTCTTGCTATGATTTCGAACCTGTGGCTACTCACCTGAGGGCAGTTGGGTGAGCACCTCGATGATGTCCCCCTTCTGGAAGGACAGCGAGGCGGTGTCTTCTCCGTTGAAAGGGTAGAGTGCTTCGACAAAGAACTACAACAGAATGTCAGCTGGGAGTTTGCCATCTCCGTATAGCAACCTTGGAACTGACCGATGATGGCAGTGATAGTCTGTTATCCTGGCTGGGGATGGCCAGCGAGTCTTTCTCTTCCATTTCCTCCACTACTACTACTATTGCTGCTACTGCTACTGCTACTGCTGGGCTGGCTGGCTGGCTGGGCTGAGTCGATCGGAGTGTCTGGGCTGCTGAAATAAAATAAAATCAATGTGTAGAACCCTTCGGGGGAATCCAGATCACCTTCTTGGCGCTGGCCGCACACCCCCCGGGACCACCCACAATTATGAACCCAGATAGGCAATCCGTGATGGCAGCCGACCATCGGAAGTACAGCAACCAGCAGCTTCGCATCGATATATATTTATTTATCGACCGGAGATCTACATCAATATTTGTTCCCCCTCGTGACTGAAGCACACTCTCCGACCTAAACCAAACACTCACTAAATTATAATGATTCAGAGCTCCACCACTGAATGGAGCAAGCATTCTTGGTATCCATCCACCCTCTCTGTAATACATAGGGTGCTTCTTTAGTGGAGGAGTGTTTACTACTATTGTATGCTATTTCTAGTGCTGGTAATAAGCTGACCCAATAATGAGTGTACCCATCATGCTTCTTGAATTCAAAACCAAATGGGCAGAACATCTGTTTGTGGATGATAAGCTGTTGACAAGGCTAGTTCAGTGCCTAACATATCATGTAAGTTTCTCCAAAATTCAGATGTGAATTTAGGATCTCTATCACTGATTATGATTTTAGGGATTCTTACATCTACCATAATTCTGTTCCAAAAGAGTAAAGCTCATTTCATAGCAGTGTCATCTTAATGATTAGGGATAAATCTAGCCCTTTTTGAGAATCTATCCACTACTAGTAGTAGTACTGAGTAATATTGTCCTCCTGGGGGCAGACCGGTGAAAAAGTCCATGTTAATTATTTCTCATTGGTCAGTAGGTTCTGTAATTTTTTGGAGTAGTCCAAACCTTTTACCTGTTTGTTTGTTAGCCTTTTGGCAGGTGTCACATGTTTGATGTACTCATGTACTAGTTCTTTCCATTTGATTCACCATGCTATTTGTTTGACTCTTTCCATAGTTCTTTGTTCTGAGAAGTGTCCTGAGTTAACATGATCATGAGATTCTTGAAGAATATTATTGATTTGTATCTTACACCAGGGGAGTTTGCTCAGCACTCACATGTGAGTGCCCTCAAGCCTGGCCTTGAGGAACCTTGTCAGATGTTATACCCAAACTTGTACCAAGACATGCTTCATTTAATACACAAATGATGCTGGATTGTTTCTCAACTCATGTTGATCATGGTCTGATATTGAGTTGAACCCAACCCCAACTTGACACAATCTTTAATTCAACTCTCCCAGAACACATGTAGAACTTCATTGCAAAGCAATGTCAACTACTTGGCAGAAATAAAGGTGTTTTCAATATG
>LUKR01002276.1:0-10002 GCA_019395275.1 Puccinia brachypodii
GGTCTACCATTGACGTTGGGGATACATTGGATGTCAGTTTTTGAATTTTTATTGACACCAGTGTTACATTGAGTTTGAATTGGATTCAATGGAATGAATTCTGGGTTGTTTGGCCCCCAGAGGCCATTCTTTTAGTTATATGTAGATGATATATGAACCTTTTATGTACTTAAATGTAAACAATGTTACATATAACTTATGTAACATTGTTACTACTTCAAAACTGAATATCTTTTGACTGAGCACTGCTAGGGTAGTGATTCCAGTGAGTGACTCAGGACTGGATATTTGTGGCATTTGAGTTTGGTATGGGGGAAATTTGGCTCTGGGGCACCCACCAATCCAAAGCCTTAACTATGCATGTGTATGTTTGCATTACATGGATCAAGTCAAGCTGACAAAGTCACAAATGGAGAAAAAGAAATTGGATAACAAAATGATTTTTTTTTCTGAAACAAAAAATGAAAAGAGGAGAATTGTTAATAAACTTGAGGGGGAAATAATTAGAACACTGTTGCTTGATCTCCATATTTTGGTGAAAGACTATTTGGGGGAATTTTCATTAAAGTTACAAATGTTAGAATTTCAGATCCTATCATAGTAGTAGTCTCTTTTGTGGATCATGTATTCCCCGTGACCATATCCCGTATTCCCCATAACCATATCCTGTATTTCTTGTGTCCAGTATTCCATATTTCCCGTATTCCCTGTATTCAGTATCCTGTAACCAGTACCCAGTAAACCCCCTATATCCCATACACATATCCTGTATTTTTCTTTGTTCCTTGACTGTCACAGTCCTGTCTCCTGTATGGAAAAGTGGCCTGTTCCTTTCATATTGTGCCCAGGCCCCCTTTGGATCTTGAAGGTGGGCTCTCTAGTTGTCACTACTTATAGTTCTCTTATTTTTCACTACTTGTAGTTCTCTTTCTCATTTGAAATAAATTCATCAATTCAGAGCATTTCTATCAGGAACCATCATGTTCCTTGTTCCTTGGTCTAGCCCTCTCCCCCAGAGTCAGCCCCCCCACCCACTCCTTTCAGCCTTTGAATATTGAGCTGAAAGCTTGACAACAAAGGTTTTGCACTTGAAAATCCATAAAAAAATTTATTCACTGTGGATTCTCCAGGTAAAAGAGGAACATGAACATCTTTTCACCTCACACACTTCCTTTTTGCCCCTGTGATGCCTGAAAAAATATTACAGTCTAATATATAGGGTATGGGTTTGCACAGAGATCCAAAATCATTATAATGGTCAAAAGATGATGATATTGGTTCAAAACTGGGTTCAAGTACACTTTATCATTAAGTTGGCCTGATTTTCCACATTGGTATGGCATACATTCTACACATGAATCCAACAATACATCCTGTATAATTCAGCTTGAGTTCAGGTTGAATTGTGACAGACATGTGATTGTATTATTACCACATGCAGACCAAGTGCAAACCAATATCTGACAGGATTGGGACCAATTGTTGGAATCAGTTCAGAGAGGGCACTTGCAAAGAGGTGCTCAGAAAACTCCCCTGGTGTTGGGGACTCAAACACCCACAGGTGCCAATACAGGCCTTCCAAACAGCTATCCAAATGTGTCTACGCCACAACAACCTGTACTGAGGCACTGATATAGGTAATTTCATACCTGTTTCAGGACACTTTTTAAGATTATAAATCCTACAAGTCCTTTTTTTTATACTTTTCTTTCTTCTTGTCAAAATTGAGGGCCTGTACCATTGTCAGAGTGTTGTCACTTACTGTAACTGAACAGTAGTGATTATCACTTTGATGAAAGTTGAATGACAGGTTTTTTAGGAAATTCCTGTTAAAGGAAAAATCCAATCAGCTAAATCTTCAGGCTGAGAGACTTGCTATTAAGCTCATCCAGATCATCACAGAGTGTTAATATGCAACTGGGGATTACTCACCTAGGTTTGTGGTAATCCCAGAGGGATTAGGTGTTTAACAATCAGAGATGCTTTAACAGAATTGTTGAAGGGAATACATAATTGTGAAGGTTTGGAATATTTACTATAAGTTGGACTAGTACTTAGTTGTATAGGCCATCACCCGGTTAATATATTCTGGGGATTTAATCACACAAGGAAGGGGGGTAGTAAATAGGAAAGAGACAGCCAGGTTGGTTCCTGTGGGTGCTCACAGAAGTAGCCCAAAGCAGGGGAGCTTTGGGGGAAGGATCAGTAGCAGTGTAGGATCTGTTGTAACAGATCCTCTAAGATAAACTAGCCTTGTCCTAGATTGGTAGTAGTATTGGAATAGTTATTAACTAGTTACTGGGCTAATTTCTGGCACTGCCAGCATAATTTACTGGTCTGAGATCATCCCAGTCAAACTGGGATGCACTAAACCAAGTTAAAATTGGTTGATCTCACCCAATTCAATAAAAATCCAATGTACCCCCCTTTGAATTATATTTCATTGTTTAATATTGACCAAGTTTAAATTGGTTGGGTCAATCCCATTTTAACTGGGATGATCTCAGCCCAGCCAATTATTCTGGAAGTGCTGCTTCTCAATTTGGTGAGAAAAGCAATAATGTATTACTTTATCAATTCTATTTCCTTTCAAAAGTACTGATATACTTTAAGAATAGTTTCTTCTATTAATTTTAATTCTTCTAATATTAGGGGTTTGGAAAAACAACACCCTTAAATTGGGGGAAAACACCCAATGACCATCAACAGACGCTTGGTGGGTGTTGTTTTTCCAATTCCACCCGCAGGTTTGGGTATTTTCCAACCTTTCATTTTCCATTTGTTTCAATATATATAAATATACACCTTGCGCAAAACGGTTACCTGTCACAGGTACAGGTTGTGCAGTCCTGTATCAAAACAGGTCTCTCACAAGCACGCAGCGTCCTGCGTAAAATGCAGGACAGCGAATCCCGCACATGTCCAATCGCCAGTACGTAGCTTGAACCTCCACCTGCAGCAGCCGTCAACCGCGGAAAAAACAAGTCAGAAACTCAGAGGAGTTTTCTGACCTCCCAATAGCCATATAAGGCCACAACCTCAAATACATAATATGCATTTATCATACTACAGCACATCAAGCTGGGACTATGTATCAAAATAAGACTGTCACCAAACAACCTCTGTCCATCTGTCACCAGATCACAGGCTGTGATCCTTGATCTGTGACAGAGAGCTGACCATCACATACCCATGCAATATTTCCACATCTAGTATTAGATGAATGCTCTATCCGGTAAGTAAACTGTTCACATCCTTTCAAATTCTGGCCTACTATCCACTACTGAACACTAATTTTCTCTTGCTTTACTAGTATTGAACATCACAAACTCCCAGCACAATCACCTCAACTCCTCTGAATCCATGTCTGATTGACAATGTCCCTGCACAAACTTTCAAAACAAATTCAAAGGAAACAGGCCGTTTGTTACCCAACAAACAATTTCAAACCACCTCAAACAGCAGCAAGCACTGTTGACTTTATCCACCACCCAGATGATTCAAAAATTTGCTCCAAACCAATTCACCACCAAGGTCCCGGAAGAAAAGACCTGTAATACCCACATTCTTGAATCTATCTTCCTATCTTCCTTTGGGTTTTGAACTGACCATCCTGCTTTCTGAGTCATGCACAGCCCCGCAAAATACAAACCAAAGTCAAAATGAATGGTTTGCCATATCTCTTGTGCTTGTCTGCTATCTGCACATTGTAGTTGGATTATCGGAGAAGGAGGCCAAAACAAAATTAATTTCAATCAAGACTGTTCTTTCCAGCAGTATCTCCGGGTCTGATCAAACTAGCCATCCAATGAAGAAATTTCCTATCAATGTCCGAACTGCAATGAACTATCTGAATCTCAATCCTCAAATTTACCATACCTTGTGTTGCCCCGGTTGCTTCAAGATATATCCAAAAATTTCAACAAACATTTTGCTATGCAATCACAGAACAACAGCAAGGAGCAAACCTTGCAACTTGGAATTATTCAACCAAAACGGCCATTGCATCCGGCAATATTCAACACAAAGCTTTCAGGCGTGGCTCACAAGCTTTCTCCAACAAGAAAAGATGGAGGATCTACTTGCAGAATCAGTCAACTATACAAATCCACACCCAGGAATGTGTACTAAACTGTGGGATGGAGATATCTGGTCTTCCTTTCAAGACATTGGAGGAAGTCCATTCCATCAACGCTTTGGGAACTTATCTTTTGGAATATATGTAGATTGGTTTAATCCCATGGGGAATAAGATCTCCGGCAAGCATCACAGTGTTGGTGCAATCAGCCTCTTCTGTCTTTCTCTCCCAGCCAGCCATCAATATCAGCTTCAAAATCTTTTCTTTGCCGGGATGACTCCAGGACCCTCTGAACCATCTGTACTTCAAATGAACAATGTCCTCCTCTCATTGGCTGAAGCGCTTTGTGCTTTGTGGCATACAGGCATTGAAATTAAACCTCAAAAGCATCCAAATGGTCTACTAGTTTGGGTGGCACTCATTTCTGCTGTTTGTGATCTACCAGCAATCCAAAAACTCATTGGCTATGCCTCTCACAGTGCAAAAAAATTCTGTTCCTTCTGCTATCTTTCTCATGAAGACAACTGCTGTCTTAACTATGGCTCTTGGGAATTGAGAACCATCAAACAACACGGAGAAGAATCTAGAGCTTGGAAAGAAGCTACAACTCATGCTAAACGAGACAAATTGTTCAAGCAACATGGGGCTCAATGGTCAATACTGAACAAGCTTCCTTACTGGAATCCAATCAAATTCACGGTGGTCGAGCCAATGCACCTCATCTCTGGAATGCTTGAACGGTCTGGGGCTTGGATGAAACAGCTTCTGAGCTCAAGAAACAAAAGAATAAGACGGAATTGGTTTGCCGACTACAAACTGAAGATTAATTTGATGAAGATGAATATGAGGGACTGAGGGAAGAAGAAAGAAATCCAATTCTAAGTGATTCAGGGATTGATCTCAACTCTCTTCAAGAGGCTCTAATGGGGATCAATCAAGAAATAGACAACCAGCGAAGCTCCCTCAATGCGGCAAACACTTTTTCAACTGAAGACTTATCTACAATCCATTGCATCATTTGCTCTACAACTATTCCATCCTGGCTAAATCAACCTTTGTTGCTGTTTGGTGATGCATCCGCTGGAAAATTTTGCTCGGCTGATTGGGTCACGTTCTTTACTATCTTCATGCCTTTTGCAATCGTGGAATTACAGAAGAGCAAAGAAAGTGAATTTGTGAACTCGTGGTATCATCTTTCCATGCTTACCAACATTGCAATGGATTATAGAACTGACAACATTCAAATAAACAAGTATCTTTTTCATTTGACCACCTACCGCTCCAACCCAAACAAAAACCATCCACACCTAAACCCAACACCCAATCACCATAATGCATTCCATCTGCCAAATCAGTTATCATACTTTGGACCTTCAAATTACTTAGCATTGTGGCACTTTGAACAGATAAATAGCATCCTTCAAAAAACCCCTACAAACAAGAAAAGAAGTAAGTTCTTCAATTTTTGGTGTGCATTTTATGCATGGTTCTGAAACAACCTCTTCTCAATATCCTTACACAGACGAGTTGGACTACACAATGCTGAAGCAGGCTATTAGGGCGTCCAACCTGGCAATTTTGATGGAATCACCCAAACTCCCTCCACTTCTTGATAAACTTTCACCTCTATTTACCCAAAAAAAGAAACTACAATCACTGCTTGGAGAGATGAGCAACTTGCAAGATGAAGTTCAAACAATTGATGAAGGAAAATTAGGAAGATTCAAAGCCAACTTCCGGATAATCCCCCATCTTTATCAACAAATACTTGAATTAATGATACAGAATAGCACAGATAACCGATTCAACTATGTCAACAAGCAGAAAGGTGATTTTTTATGGAACAATGTCCCCCTTCCAAGCGTTTCCAAGACTATTCATCACTTCAAGCACATGGGTTTGATTTATACCGACTCAGGTGACAAAGGCAGCAGCATAATTGAATACCAACTGAAATTAAACAGTGATTTGAAGCAGTTTTTTGGAAAGATTGTTTGGATCATACAACAGCCACTATATGAGCCGCTAAAAGGAACTCAAAAAATTCACAAGTTGTATACTTTTTTTTGCATCCAACGGTTTGAAAAGCTCTCAATAGGTGATGAAAAGAAAAATCCTTATCCACAATTACTCCCAGATTTTAACATCCATGTCTTCTATTCCCCACTTTTACTATCTGAAGATCAAAAAGATCACCTTTGTGATTTGATAACTACTGAGTCTATTGTATATCATGCTGCAACATTCCAGCATGATTTGGCCACTTTTGGCACAAAGAATGACATTGTAGCAGTGAAACCTTTAGGACGCAGCTGCTCTGGCTTATTCAAATAATTTTTTTTGTAATTTAAATTTGAATGGCAATGTCATTCCGTAGACTTTTCAGATCAGATCAGCAGCACCCAAGACATTTCCCAAGCTTCTTTAAGCAGGAATATTTAAGAGTTGTAGGCATGTGCAAGGTGGTAGCATATTCAAAGTCTCTTCTTGGTCCAAGAAAATGGGCGAAGAGCTCTGGGTCAAGGGCAAGTGGTATTATAAATGGGCACATAGATCCATTTTAAGATGTATTCAAGCGTTATTTTTATTTGTACTCACAACTTTTATTTGTACTGACAACTCAACGGCTTAAATACATAAAAATGAAGAGACATCAGGACAGATAAATGAGTGACTGGTTCATTGGGTGAGAGGAAAGGGTGTTCATACAAGAGACATGAAAACATCAGCAGATGAGACGCAGAAGGAAAAAGGTGACAAGTGAGCAGACAAATGTGAGGGTAAGGGAGAAGGGAAGTGATGAGGTACGTGAATATGAGAAGGGTTGAAGAACTCTAAAGCATCTCTTTGTCTTCCTCTATCTTCACCAGTTGATGGTTGCCAAAACCAGATTCTTCCTGCAAAATGGGGTTGTTCACGAATTCCACTTTGTCTTCATCTTCCTAGTCACTGTAACCGGAGGCTCAAGAATCAATTGTGTCAATGTGCGCCTTGGGGGGATACTTGTTGAAGCTTGCATCAGTTTGAGGAAGTATCAAGTTGAAATTGTCAACCATTTCAAAGAGTGGTGGAGCCATTTTGAGGGCTTTTTGCTTGGCAAAGCTCTGTTGATCAAGGAACGAGGGGGAATAGAAATCTTGAGGTAGGCCAATGGGGATGCAAGCTTTGTCATCATATTTTGGAACGTCTGGGCATTTGTGTGGTTGGATAACAGCCTTGTTACCATACAAAACTTTTCCAACGTCCGGGCTGGTAGAAACACGCTGTGCTCTTCTTTTGGATTTGATCCAGTCGATGAAGGCAGAAGCCTCCTCTGAGTGCCAGGTTGGGGTCTTATCCAAAGCAATCACAACACTATCTTCCATTATGACCTCATTGTCTGAATTGATGTACTTCTTGTTGAAAGGCGTGATATATTGGTGGTCAACACCTTGTTCCTGAAGGTACAATTGACAAGAAACAGATTTCTGATGTTTGATAGATCAATTGTTAGTTTCTATTTTTTTTTTTTTGAGTTAAATGGAAAAGATGAGGACTGACTCATCTTATTAATTGACGTTGAGTGTTTTTTTCTTGATCTAAGACTAAAGCTTCTTCTCTTTTCTTGCCGCGTTTGAAGTGGCGGCGCAAGCTCTTGCTATGGCGCCAATAAATAGCCATAATAATGTGGTTGTCTAAATTTATTGAGGTTGCATTGCGCTGAGCTGTAAGACCAAAACAACTAGTGGTTAAGCCCCACTTCCAAACTCAGATGAAGAATTGGCACATGATCTGGTTGAAACAATCATCCCAATGCTTCTCCCAGTCCATGGTGAAGCGACTAATACCCCAGCAACGCATGGTGGCGTGAACATATTGTACGTAGTCCTTGTCGATTTTGATGTTACCTTTGATGGGGACAACTTCACACTGTTGAATGCAGAGGCCTGCAGCATTGGATGGGTACTCCTCGCTTATGTCAAAAAAACCTTCAAGCTTGGCATGTTCTTGTTGATAGGGTGGGTTTGGAACGGGTGATGTTGCAGTTGGTTGCCTCATTAAGCAGCGGGCTAGATCATAACAGCTAGTCTGGAAAAGATAATGCTCTCTCTATTTCAACATGGAATAAAACACTTACAAGGAGCTTGCTCCCCACGTGGTCCAGATCAACATTATCTAAATCAAAGTCACCCTTTTGATTTTTCAGCTGTGCAGGGGTTACTGATTTCTGGGGTTTAGAGGACTTTGGTGTTGGTGTTTCTGGACTAGCAGGCTAGATGTGGACAGATTGGAACATCCGTTTGAGGGTTTTGATTTCGCCTTTGAGTACACAGTTTTCTTCCTCAACAAATGCAAGGCGGTCTGACCCTACTTGCGGACTTTGGGGGCTTGTCAAGGTGGTTTGCAAAGCAAAAGTGATGGAAGGCATGGGTGACATTTTTTTTGACATTCTTTTGGAAAGTGTGTGTGATATAGTACTGAGGTGTATGGATTTAGATGCAGAAATCTTGATGGTTATGGATGTTTAGACTTTGAGCAAGGGGTACTTTACTGGGGAAAGTGTTGAGGGATGGTGGCGATGCATTGCACGTAGACTATTTATAACATGTATGTAGGCTGACATTGGACAACAAGTCAACCACAACTGGGCCCGGCAAGCTTCTTGACCAGGGAAGCAAGATTTTTTGGTATGTAAATAAGCATATGAATGCATTGCTTAAGGCACTACATATAAATTCAGTATGTGGAATATTAATGTCACCGGTGATGAATGCATAAGAATGCATACATATGTATGCCATAACCATGTGACATGAGTTGAACTTGTGGCGTTGTCATACTTCTATACAAATATGCATATATATATTCATTGCTGAACAGGTATGTATATAATATGGGCATATTGAGCTATAGACATATAGGATATCAGAGCTGGGAGTTTCTGGTAGCGCCACAGAGTAGGCAGCTGTTAGATAGATGGGTGACAGGTGGTGTGACACTAGTAGTTCCTGAACCGGACAGGTGGACCTGTATTAAAACATGACCCCCTTGTCACATTTACATAACAGGACTGCACAACCTGTATCTGTGACAGGACACCGTTTTGCGCAAGGTGATATATATGTGGGTGTTTTTTGGCTAATCCAGCACCCAAGAGTGGTTTTTTTGGGTGTTGCCTCCCCCCAAAAAATGTAAAACACTTGTTTGTGATCATTGCACAAGTCCATAAAAACATGCACATTTGAATGAAAAGAAAAAGGAAAAGGAAAAGAAAGGAGGGGAGTTTTGACTACAAGGCAGCAATAATAAACATTCCAGGAAGATAGAGAAGACCATAATCTTCATTTGAAGGTACAGGGGCTGAAAGGAAAAGGTGAGTTATATTAGACCAGTCAAGATAGATCAGCAATTCAACAACCACTCCTTTTTGGTCCACTCCTTGAGGTTGATCTTGAAAATATTTAGGGTTCTGAGTCTACTGTAGAACCATTTGACTTTGTGTGTAATCACTACCCTTGTTTAACTCTAATCTCAATTCTTTCAAACATCCACCTTGGATGATTAAACCTGTTATCACAATAAGAAATTTCAATTTAATATAATCTCCCCATCAATTAATTAATGCTTACCTTTGAGCCTGAATCCATTACTTTCAATCTCACTAGATTTTGAGGCTCAATTTTTAAGTGTATGGAAGGGAAGCAACCAGCAGACAAGAACCTTGAGGAAAAGCTCAGAGGCACAAAAAATGGCTTGAGGAGGCTGCTAGTTTGCAAGGCAGAAAAGCACTGTGGTAAGCCAATCAAAACCACCACATATACATAAAAGCTAGAGAATACAGAAGTATTACAGGATCTCTTATTCTAAAAATCCTTAAATCATAAACTTAGCTCAGTCACTTTTCCAAGCAAGAAAAATACCCAAAGTCTCAAGGAATATTATTT
>LUKR01002277.1:0-10001 GCA_019395275.1 Puccinia brachypodii
TCATCCTGGAGCGACGACAGCAAACTATCAGCGAGAAGACTTTTGCCAACGATCTCTTCACGATCATCAACCGGATCGCCTCTGCCTATTCGCCCACCAACTTCCCCCCTCCCCATCTCGACCGTCACTTCAGGCTGATCGAGTCCATCTTCAGAGCCCACAACTCATTCCTCTCCCACTCCATCCTGCCCATCGACCCTCCCCAGCCAACCTACCATCTGCTCTCCTTCGTCAGCCTCTTCAACCAGCTCATCAGCCATCTCCTGCCTGCTTACCATCGATACTGCCATCGCAACGGCTGGGCCGGTGCCGGCGGTTGGTCCTGTGACCCCCACGTGAACTCGGATCATTTACTCATCCAGACCCTACTCTCCCCCCAGTGGCCTGGCTCACTAAGCCCACCCCCTCCTCACTCAACCCCCATCGCCCCCTGCCCTCTGATCTTCCCCGAGGCACCCTACCCATCCGATGACCTCCTGCTCTACGACTCTGACTCAGCCGTCCATGCAAGCCTAACCGTCTTCTTCGCCCTCCCCTTTGCCAGGCTGTTCTACTACCGCAGACTCTCTCACTTCCTACTCCAGATACTCCAGCATGGCAGGCCCGAACACAAGGCAGTCTATGACTCTGCACACCAAATCTCAATCCTACTCGATCGGGGCCGAACCCAATCGAAGATGCGCACGTGGCTTACCAATAACCATCCGTTGGCACCTATCGCCAGCTACCAATAATGAGGTATCCCCTTTGATCGCTTCTCAGTTACATGCTACCCCTGATCGACTTGTTCATTTTTAGTCTGTGGTCTGCTTCTCATACCCAAGTGCACTTTTCTACACCTACCTACATAAAACACTTCAACCCCCCCATTCTTTTTGTTAATTCATTTTCTTCCTTTCTTCTTGCTGTCCATCTTCTTTTCTCTTCTTGCCCCTCCCTTCTCTCTCTCTCTGACACACACACTCTGTACAACTCAGTCCAAAAACCTTCTCGGGCTCTTTGATTTGACTTGACTGTTCCTGTTTCCTCATTTTCACATATGTAGTACATCTAGTTGTGATTCTTATGACTGTATTACAAGATTGTTCGCTCGCTATGTAATCTGAAACAGGATCAATCAATCAATCTCAATCAATCATTGACTACTCTCACATATGATCAAATTGTACAACTAGATACCGTATATAGTGTTGCTTTTTTTGTTTGTACTTCCATCTTGGAGAGATCAAGAAAGCTGTTGTTGTTTGTTTCAAAAGAAAAACAAAAGAATGGTTGGGTCATTGATACATAGTTTTTTTTTGGTCAGGGTGTCCTCTGGTGCGAGCTTGATTATGGCCGTTCGACAAGAACTGAGGAAGACCACGAAGATAGTGGCCTAAACAGTCCCTCCGAAGGCCGAAGGAGGTCGCCCGAACTCCTTGGAGGGACTTGGATAAGCTCGGCTCCTCAGCATGGGCCGGCACTACACTATCCTGGATTCCTGGTTGGTGCCAGCTTGAACACCGCGGCTCCACTGCCAAGCAGGTTCATATCAATTTACAATTCATTCAAAACAAGATAGTGAAGCTTGTAACCTGACATCAAGTCACCCTGAGCTTCCAGCTTTGTCGCAAGCCAGCCCAAGAAGCTTGGAAGATGACTCAATTGACCAGAAGGAAACTTGATACTTGCTTCAATCAATCTTCCTCACCTTCTGAGTCTCCCACTGTATGTATACAGTTGCTATTCATCTCAGCCACGAGAAAACTTCCAAAATGAAACCGATGTAACAGATTTCAGATGGGTGAGCCACTGAAGCGAGGCTGTTCCACCAATTCTCCCCAGAATCAACCGGTCAAAATTTCAATTGCAGGAGACACCTCCATTGCTCACTCTTCACATTTGGATCACACTAACACCCGTCAATCCCGACTTGAAAACTCTCCACCTTTTACGAAATTTCTAGCGCGATGGATCAAAACCCAATCCCCACCAATCCAGTCTTAATTCCACGAAGCAACCAAGCCGAACATGAATTTTCAGCACAACCGGTTTTTCTTGACCCTGGAACTCAAAAGTACATGTCACATGATATCATTGATTTGCCCTACACTACTCTCATACTAGATCAAAGCGCTCCTCATTCTAAAATTCAATGTCCAAAAGTGGAAGACATCAATTCAACACAGGAATTCCTTCAGGCTGCTCGGCATCACATTGAACCAAGCCAACCAACCATGATCCTAACCAACGCAAACCGCGAAATTGGCCTCTTTGTCAAACAAACCAAGTGGTCTGAAATGGCACCACATGAGATTGAAGATATAGAATTCCTCACAACTACTTTGGTACAACTTGGGCGCTTCTACAAAGACCAGAAAAACAGCTCATTCCTTGATGGAATAATGAAGGGATTTGGTTGGAGGAAGGGATATGGGCTAAATGGAGAACATTGTGGTATGGATTCACAAATCAATCATCTGTCATGGTGTGTATTGAAATACTGACATAGCTTATTCATTCGATCTTATCAGGAACCTATACACCATCAAACATAGAAACTAAAGAAGATTACCATCTTTGGAAGAGTCTTCTGCTCAGATTGCCTAGGGTAGATTCTATCATATCTCAGCGCTTCAAAAAACTAGCCCCTGGATTATTTGAGTCCTCTGTAAAGAAGATGTCATCAGCCCGCTCACCCAGTTTTTCCTCTTCTGAATTCCATCAATCTTCCCCCCTAGCATATGCATCAAATCTCACTGCAACTTGGGGTGAATTTTATAATCAAGCTCACATTGACAATGACGTCAACTCAATCTCCTATGGTGGATGGTGTGGCATAAGTCAAGAAACTGGCAAGCCAGCATCCAAAGCTGATGGTTTTGATGTCAAATATGGACAATTCTTCCTTCCTGGAATATCAACTGTGGTAGATTTCAACACAATTGATGGCTGGACCGATCTTTTTTGGGCATCAAATTATCTTTACCACCAGACTGTTCAATCGGAGAGGCCAACCGATAGCCCTTTCACACGATTTGCATTTTCAGTTCAGATTAACAAGACATTCTATGATGCTTGTCTTACTTTATTGAAAGAGCCACATCTTGTTTGTGCAGGCTTAGAGTCACGTGATGCTCAGGTTAGAGCAAGGGTTTTTCCAAGTGGTAAGTGCATAGCCTCCCATTCACTGAATGTACAATAGCATGATTTCAACTTTTAAATGCATGGCTTATTATTCATGTGCAATCACACATGCATAACAACAGAGCCAAATAAAAGTCACCAATTCAACCCTGATTTATTGGCATAAAGTGGCTTCCTCTGATCAGGTCTTTTGTCCCACCATTCTCACTCCGATTAACTTTCTCAACTTTTCCTCCCCACATCCTGCAAAACCCCTCAACAACTTGCTGATTTTTGACTATTCAACATAAATTACTTAGTCAAAATGAATACTCTTGCCGGCGATTCAGATTCCAGTCTTACAGACCTTGAAGAACTCGAAGCTCAAGCACAAAAAGCCGCAACTAAAAGTACATTAGATTCTGATCAGGGTCAGCTTACTTTACTTCAACTTAATATTGGAATAGTTCATTCATTTTGATTGTTTCCCTCAGAGAATGCACTGCCAGATCCTCAGTGGCCAGAAGTTTCCACGGCTCCAGACTCAATTGCAACCAGAAACCCACCCCTTCCTCCCTCAAAGCAAACCAGTTTAATCGATGACTCGGAAATATCAATCATCACTCCAGAAGCATTTCTCGAAAACATCAGTCATAAGCGAAAGGAATTGGTCCTGTTGTCCAGTGACAAGACAATTCCCCTCACTGCCCGTTATCATGTTCAAAAGGCCCTTGAGGTCATGGACCAATCCAGAGATAGCAAGTTTATTTTTTGTTGAATTTTTTCTTCCGCTTTTTCTGGAAACTAATGAGAATTAAGTGAATTGTTTATTTTCAAAGCTGTTGCAAAGGGAGAGAAACTTCCAGAAAAAGAAGAAGTAAAAGTTGTTCATCAAAACCTCCTCAAAAAACGAAATAACTCCACCTCCACGGCTTCAAAAAAAAAATCGAAAAAGATACGGCACAAGTTCACTTCTAGTCTTGATGAATCACCAACAAATGAAGAAACCACTCTACTCAACTTAGAAAACACCCCAACCAAAACTAAGGACGGCACTTCAATCAACCAAACGAGTACGCCAGCTGAGAACCTAGAAGACCGACCCGATACCAATCCCCCTAATGATGAAGATCACCAAAACCATCAAACCGATTTCAATGATGAAAATTCTGCGAACAATCACAATCCAGACAAAAATCACAACCTAGTCACTGACAATCCCAACCCGGCACAAGATCTGAACCCAGGTAAAAATCCTGAATCAGCTGACAACACCGACCCAACCAGCAATCACAACCAGGACGACAATCACCACCCCGACCCAACCAGCGATCACAACCAGGACGACAATCAGAACTCCACAAACAATGAAAAAGCTCAATCCAAATCTCTTACTTCCAAAGCCAACAATCCCAACCCAGCTGAAAATGAAAATCCTAATCAAGCAACAATCACAACCGATGCTCCACTAGAATCTACTGCCTCTCAATCAAATGCTCTGACCTCAGTTCCTATAATCAAAAAGCATCAAGAAATTCTAGGAGCTATCCACCAGCTATTCTCAACCAGCCCCATCTATGAAGGATATAAAATGGCTCTTGATTCTGTTTCTCAACTCTATAACTACAGGATGCAACAAACAATGCTTCCAAGTAGTTATAGCAACACACTCTCTTCAAGAATCCAATTCAATCGGGTTAGCAGCACCTCGGTCAAAGCCTGGGTGAAGAATTTGAGGCGCGAAGGTATTTTATCCAAATCCAACTCCATTCAAATGAATTATGTATTGTGGAATTTAAAATTAAATTATGTGCTCGTAACAACAGGTCCCGATGTCCTTTCACCCAGCTCAAACGAACCTTTTTTCCGGCCTGATGTGTGGAAGTTTCCCACCAACATTGCCGAGGAGCCCGCCAAAACCGAAATTGGAGCTGAACTCTTTTCACTATTCAAAATCCTTTGCTATCCAACCGAGCGAATCCAACACAAGTGGGCTTCAATTTTCTTCCAAGCTGTATCACTTGTTGCAAAGGACATAAACTCTCTTCCGGTGTACGAGAAGCCAACAGACCCCAACGATGAGCTTGGAACAGACATTTCTATGATCAAATACTTTATCAGCTGCCTCTCAAGTTCTCCCAACCCCAATCAAATTGCAGAATCCACTTCAAACAAGTCAAAATCTAAAGAAGAAAAAAACAGTTTTTCCTCCCTCGACAAGTTGGTAGACACAATTCATCAAATGCTCTTAGCATTTTCAATCCTCAAAGCTCGGTGTAAAATGTTCCATTCTGAGCAGTCCCTTGAACGCTATTCCCCCCAGTTTCAACAACTTCCATCTGAACACATATCCAGACCTCACTATGCTTTACTCGCTGCATTCTGTTCTTCCGGTGTCCGTGGTCTTATTCTCACCCCTCATGATCCAACAATTCTCTCAGCATCCAAATGTTTCTTGTTGATTTCAGTTGTGGCAAAGGTCAACTCGCTTGAGCCACCTGCTGCAGATTCAATTCTTGAGCCTGTTTGGAAGAGAACCAATGCTTACATATGCTCCATTATCAATCACTTTTTCTTTTCTTCCCATGAATTCACTCCTATACACATCTCACGCTATGATCTTGCCAAATACATCGTACTGGATTTTTGTGAAAATTGGCTTGAATCCCATCCAGAGGGAGATCATACTTTGAATGTCCCCAGCCGATCTGATTGCCCAAAAGCTACAATTCAAAATATTTAGGTCTTTTATGTTTATCTTCAATTTTAATTTGTTTCTCATTCTCATCTTGCTTCTCAAAATTATTTTTGAGAACTTCATACATATGTTTCAGATTACACTACCCTTATCAATAGGTGAAACTATTCTCAGAATTTTGATCTTCCTAATCTTCAATTTAAAACTTGTTTGAGGCTCATTTCCTTATCTAAATCACATACTTTATAAACTCTAAGTAATCCTTATCTATGTCCCGGTGTTACACGCAATCAATACTTTGCAGCTTATGACCCATCTTCTATAAAGGTGATGTAGCCTTTCTGAATTTAAAAATTTTAGCCCCCAACTCCTCAACCACTCATAAAATGTCATCCTCAATTCCTCGAGGCTATGTGATTTGCACATGTCTTACTTGTGGTACTAAGCAATTCATGACCCCAAATGGCCTTAGACAAGGAGTCCCTTTCACCAAAAATAAATATGAGCTCCACATAAATAAATCAATTCCGTCACAAGCAACAAATGAAATTGATGAGAGGAATCGTTCAAATCAAACCTACCCATACAAGAGAAATTCATCCCAGAATTTGATTCAAACCATGCCCTACAAAATTCAGTCAAGCTCAATTCCAACAGCCCCAGAACCATCTCCTGGAATTCCAATATTTCAAACAGCAAAATGGGCCAATTACTCTTGGAAACAAAATGACCGCCATGTAGTATTTCCAATGGTTGTTACCTCAATACTAAGTCTCTGTCACAAAGTGAGTAGGGAATCAGCGAGATTTCTTATTGAATCATTGAATATCCAAAACAAAATAGTTATTTCAGAATTATCACCAAATTCCATTCATCAGCTTGGTCAAATCCCCCTCAGTACATCAACCATCTTTGATCAACTTAATCTAAATCCTGATCTGGATATCTATGCATGCTGTCCAGATTGCTTATACCTGGTAGGATTAGAAAGAGAAATAAATGATCCGGACATTACCTGTCAAAGGCATCTACAAAGATACGATCTTGATGGCCCATGCCATAGCCAAATTGGAAAGATGAAAATATCGACAAACATCAAAGAAAAACCAAGAGAGGCTCAAGAGTCCAAATTCGAGGCAATCCAACATTTTGTTTATCAACCTTTCAAGAGTTGGTTGGGAAGATTTCTACAACAGCCTGGAATTGAGGAAGATATATCAATCCATCTTCAAAGAGGATCAAGATCAATAATGACTGATATTTGGGATGGATACATTTGGAAGCAATTCACTGGAAAAAACGAAAGTCAACCATTTTTATCAAAAGCTGGGAACTTGGCCTTTGCACTTTATATTGACTGGTTCAATGCTTTTGGAAAGTCAAGTAGAAAAGCAAGTCTTGGAACTTTGATCCTTGTTTGCTTGAACCTCCCACCTGAGAAGCGCCTAAAGCCTGAAAATGTCTATGTTGCTGGGATACTGCCTGGACCAAAGGAGCCAACAGGAACTCAATTGAATAACCTGCTATTACCACTTATCCAAGAGCTCAAGGAATTGTGGGAGGGAGTTTACTTTTCCCAAACATTTAAATTTCCACAAGGAACCAAAATACGGGTTGCCATGTTGACAGTCATTGCTGACCTCCCAGCAATTCGTAAAATTGCTGGATTCAAAAGCCATTCTGGAACAATGTTTTGTAATTTTTGCACTATTTCCAAGGAAGATAGGAATACAGTCCAGCCTTTCTCGTGGAGATCAAGAAACTTCAGAGAACACAAAGAAAATATTGCCAGATGGTTGAATGCTACCTCAAATACACAGCGTGAAAAAATTTTCAAAGAGACTGGTGCACGCTACTCGATACTTGAGGAACTTCCTTACTGGGATCCAACACGCATGATAAATCTTGACATAATGCACAATATGATTCTAGGAGCATTGAAAGACCATGCAGAGAATAAACTGCGCATTGCAGAGAAAGATTGGAAGGATAATCCTAGAAAATCCAAAAGCTCAGATGGTGAAAGCTCTGAAGACTCTGATACTGAAGAGGAAATTTTTTACCATTACACTGAGAAAGTTATTGATTCAAGAGCTGCAAGGATTTTGCGTAGAGAAGCAGCAGCTGATCTTCATAATCTTCCTGCAAAAAGGGTTTCACAAAATACATTGGCCAACACTAGCCAATACACCCCATCTCAGAAGGGTAGACCTGCCTTGCCCCCAACATCAAACCTAACTGAAAGATACCATGATGACTTGGACTTTGTACCAATTTCAGTTGATAATCCAAGTTCAGAAAATCAGGAAGGGTATCATAAGTCTTCATCTGATCACTTCAAGTTTAATCCTCAACTCTTGAATGACTTACGTGAATTGATCAAGCAGACATCAATCCCCTCAGACTGGACCAGAGTACCTAAGAATATTGGGGAGAAAAGTCATGGAAGCTTGAAGGCAGCTGAATGGTTAATTCTTTATAAGCTTTATATTCCAATGTTGATGATTATAAAAGAAAAAGAATCAGATCCATTTCCAGAGGATATTTTTCAAAACACCTTTCATCTAATAAGTTCTCTGAATATTTCAACCAGTTGGACCACAAATTCCCAATCTGGTACTGATTTTACAAGGCATTGGGCAAAGTATCGCCAAATCAGCAAAGAAATGTATCCAGATGTAGATGCCAAGCCAAACCACCATATGTCAACTCACATTCCTGAACTTAATATGCGCTGGGGTCCTTCCCCATCCTCTGCCACATGGGCTTATGAAAGACTTAATGGAATCTTTTCAAGCTTTGGAAACAACAACTCAGTTGGTGAGCTTTTATTCTTTCTGTCATCTACTATTGGCAAGACTAATTTTTTTTATTTGTAGATCAAATTCCATTGACAATTCTACAGAATATTTGCAGACTTTCCAATTTGAAGTCCTTGGTCAAATATCCTACTGCACCACCTGAAGTGAAGCAGCTGTCAAGTTTCCTGGAAATATCTGAATCAAGCTCTGATGATTATTTGGGGACTCCAATCAAGGCAGAAGTAAGCATCTACAAATGTTTTGTGGAATACTTAAGGAATTTGAACCCTAGCATACATTGGTTATCATCATATCAAGTAAATTACCAAGGAGACAATCCAGAGAACTTTGTGGTTTCTCCATGGTGGATCTACCACCCAACAATTAATTGGAAAAAAAAAACTTTCACAACTTATGAAAAGCATCAGGGAAACAGTATTATATGTTATTATGATCAAGGTTCATCAAATTTTGGGAAGATCCTCGCCATATTTACTGTGAATGATCCATACAAGAAAATCGAAGGCTACTTCATGGTGATAAATCCATTTGATATCAATGATTCATTCTTTCCTGAATGGCCACATCTAAATATCTACCAAGCCCGCCCTACTTCTCATCAAGTGATCATTAAATGTAAAGACATTGACTGTCATTGTGCATTATATATGAAAAATGGTTTTTTTTTACTAACAAAGCTTTACTTATCTTTTTTTTCTGAGTGAAAAATCATAAACTCAACAACTTTGAGTGAATTTAGATTAAAATAAATTTTCTCCTAAGATTGAATTGTTTCCACAGCTCAAATTTTATTGTGTATATATGAAGAAATTTGGTTGTTGTTTAATTTGTATGGATTTAATTTACATATGTGTAAATTTTGAAGGGTTTTTTATAATAATTGAGTAATAACTATTCTCAAATCTGAAGCCCTTGGTTATTCTCAAATCTGAAACCCTTGTTTAATGACTATTTTCAGATCTGAAGCCTTTTGATTTTCATTTTTAGATCTGGAAAGAATAACTTTAATCAGAAATTGACTGATTTGAGAAGCTATAAATCTAGAAAGACTCTCCTGTTCCTATATTTTTTGCATCTTTTTCAGCAGGGGCTGCAGAAAAACTGATTCTGTGCAGCTTTCCAAAAAATTGGGATCTAATATGAATTTCAAGTGAATTAAGTAAGTCATTTGTGAGGAAACTCTGGTGACTTTTATATTATTTTATGGTGAATTTCAAGCGAATCTTGAGTGAAAGATGTGGGAAACTCAGTTCCCAAAATTGTGAATAAGATGTGAATTTCAGGTTCTGTACCAAAGTGATTTCTTGAGAAGTTGAACTGATTTTATGGTGACATGCTGTCACTGGGCAACCAGTGCCATGGAATTTCCCCTGGTG